>JANQAP020000258.1:916234-931771 GCA_026874005.2 Erythroxylum coriaceum
ACTTCTTAAAAAAATTGAAGTAGCCAATATTGATGTATGACATCTAGGTAGTAGATCCAGATTTTTACACATGGTTCTCCCTTTATAGGCATTCTTAGTATGTAGACATATAAAGTCCACAACCTTTTCCAAATCAAGATTAGCAATTTCCCACTTATGTCAAGGAAGGTCAGTCCTACCAATGGGAGCTATGTTCAAAATGTTCCCTAGTATATCTTCTGTTATCAAGATCTCACATTCCTGTACCCAAGATATGATGGCTATCTTTCCATCAATTTCTACTTTTCATATATATGTGTAAAAACATCTTACTAATTCATTGCACATTGTATCATCCAAATTCAAATCCCACCCAACAAGAACAAAGAAAGTAGAGAAAGGAATACCAATATCATTGAACATGTGAGCAGGCACAATGGGTCCAGTAACCACTTTTCTCTTCGTGTATCACATTTCATAGCGGGCTTCAGCTTCCATTGATTGAAAAGATTTTATCTGTGATAACAATTTTCCCTCTTGTGGACCATGAGTTTCTTGGACCTTTTTATACTAGGGATTTCTTCAAATAGGTCTTGTTCTACAAATGGCTCATCCCTGACGATGGTTTCCTTAATGTTTTCTTCAACCATAGGCTCTTTACCTTTCTTTTCTCTTCTTTTTTTCGTTTTCTTGACTCATCTTTTTCTGTTTCTTTTACTTCAGCAGTTTCTTTTTGTGGTGCTTGTGTTGTAACAATTCCTCTGGTCTATGGTCTTCTTTCCAACCTAGAAGTTTCTTCATCAGAACTATCGTCATTTATTGCCCAGTGCTCTTCAGGCACTTTCTTCTCTTTGGGACCAAGTTTAGGAAGTTCGGAAGTTTTTGGAGTAGAAGTGTGTAACAAGAGAATAGGTAAATGGAATCTCACATTTTTCAGTAACTCCTCCTTACTAAAAGTCTTTTCTTCTTTTTTTGCTCTTTCTTCTTTTTCTTCTGAATCAGAAGCATATTCTTTTTCAATTGTTTTTTTGTAATATGAAGAGGAATCGGGATAATCTAGACACAAAATAGCAACAATCTTCCTTTTCCTATCTTCTGAGGTCTCCTGATTGGGTATTTTTAAAGTTTGGATGTCTGAGGAGATAGAAACAGGTTTGGTAGTAGTGTCTAAAGAACCTAAAATGGGAGACAAAGATGAAGAATCATAAGTAAAGGTTTGTTCATGATGAGTTGCTTCATTATGGCTAGAAGTTGAGCCTAAAAATTTCTTTTGTCCTTTTGATTTTGTTCTTGCCATTGAAGGTAAGCTTGGTGAATTTTGAGAGAGAAAATAGGAGGTAATGTAAAGAGTTAGGGCATAAAGAGAACGAGAATGATAGAGATGAGAAAGTGAGGGAAGTTTGCTTAGGGTATACTAAGTAAGAGGATGAGTAGATGTATAGGTTAGAAGAGAAAGTGTAATCAGTTACGTATCTTCTGATAGACATGTACTTAGATTTGTCAGTCAACGTACGTGTTTTTGAAAAAAATGAGATGTCGCCATTAATGACTCCCTATTTTTTAGGAAACATGTAATCTTGCTCTTTTACATTGAGAGTAGCCTTCTAACACGAAGGGGCCTTCTAAACTAGAAGGGGCCTACTATACTAAGATAGAGTTTCTAAGGAATTAGAAAATAAGGAGCTCGTAAAGACAAGTAGTAGAGAATATTCATACAAAAATAATATTAGAGAGTTTGCACATTTTAAGCTTTTTTCTTAACATGCAAAATCTATTTTCAGAGAGTGGCTTGGTGAAAATGTCAGCTACTTGATTCTCAATATTAACATGCAAAACATCAATGGTTCCTTCTAAAACATGATCTTTAAGAAAATGATGTTTGATTTCTATATGCTTAGTCCTAGAATGGTGCATAGGGCTTTTAGAAAGATTTATAGCACTCGTATTATCATATAATATAGGAATATGAAGAAGTTTAGAGAAAAATCATGTAGTTAATGCTTCATCTATAAGATTTGAATACAACAGCTGGCACTTGCTATGTATTCCGCTTCAGTTGCTAAAAGCGCTATACAAATTTGCTTTCTGTAAGACCAAGATACTAGACATCTTCTAAGAAATTGACAGTGACCACTTGTACTTTTTTGATCAACTTTATCACCTGCATAATCTACATGACAATAGCCTACCATGTCAAATGAATCAGTTTTTGGATACCATAGTCCAAAGTCTATAGTTTAGTGGAGATATCAAAAGATTCTTTTGACTACTTAAAAGTGGCTTTCTTTTGGATTTCATTGAAAGCATGCACAAAGACCTACACTAAACATAATGTCTGATCTTGAGCTTGTAAGATATAATAATGATCCAATCATTCCTCTATACTTTGTCTCATTAGTAGCTTTGCCTTTTTTGTCTGTATCAAGTTTAGTTCCAATGTACATGGGAGTGCCCATCGATTTGACATTCTCAAAATGGTATTTCTTGATGAGTTTCTTTGTGTATTTGTCTTGGCTGATGAAGATTCGATTTTCTATTTGTCCGATTTGTAATATGAGAAAGAATGATAATTCTCCCATTATGCTCATTTCAAACTCCCTCAGTATTAATGCTGAGAATTCTTCACAGAAGGATGGATTCATAGCACCAAATATTATGTCATCAACATATATTTGCACTATGAATAAATCATTCTCCTTTCTCTTAATAAATAAGGTTTTATCAACCTTTCCTCTTTCAAAGTTATTCTCAAGCATAAAGTTACTTAACCTCTCATACCATGCTTAAGGAGCCTGCTTTAAACCATACAGAGCTTTGGTTAACTTCATCACGTAATCCGAATGGTTTTAATCTTCAAAACTTGGGATTTGCTTGACAAATTCTTCTTTGTTAATGTAACCATTTAAGAATGCACTTTTAACATCCATTTGGAACAACTTGACTTTTCTATAGCATGCAAAGGCAAGTAAAATTCTAATCGATTCCAATATAGCAATAGGTGCATAAGTTTCATAAAAATCAATACCTTCCTGTTGATTGTAACTTTGAGCTACAAGTTTAGTTTTGTTTCTTACCACCTTACCATTTTCATCAAGTTTATTTCACAAAACCCACCGAGTCCTAATGATTGAGTTGTTTTGAGGACGAGGTAATATATTCCATACTTCATTTTTGTCAAATTGATTCAGTTCCTCTTTCATAGTTGAAACCCAATTTTTGTCAGTAAGGACTTCTTGGTTCTATTTGTGAGATGAGAGCCCTAAATTTGTTCTTAAACGATGATCTTATTCTTAGACTTTTAGAGGGATCTCTAAGAATATATTGATGTGTACTAAGACCTCTCTATTCTCTCGGTGTTTTTCGTTGCATAGGCTCCTGCTGAGATGAAGGAGCATGCTCTATTATAGCTTCAGAAGGGCCTTCTTGATTTTGTAATTTTGAGGGTATTATTAGTGTAGTTTAATTCTCCGATGTATTTTTAGGAGTCAAAAGATGCTCTTCATCATCTGAATTAACTGTTGCTGTTAATGGTAGTGCTTCATCAAATACCACATGTATCAATTCTTCTATCTTTTTTGCTCTTTTACTATATACTCTGAATCCTTACTAGCGCTACTATAGCTCAGAAAGATTGCGTCGTCTGCTTTTACATTGTTTAGAATGAAAATTTTGTAAGCAAACACTCGAAAGTAAGTAACATTCGATTTTCTTCCTTTTTACAGCTCATAGGGGGTCTTTTTCAGAATAGGTCTTATAAGACATCTGTTGAGTACATAACAGGTCGTGGATACTACTTTTGCCCAGTATCTATAAGGTAGTCCAGTTTCACACAACATGGTCCTGGCCATATTAACTGAAATTCTGTTCTTTCTCTCTACAACTCCATTGTGTTAAGGCATCCTTGGACAAGAGAAGTTGTGAGTTATACTATTACTGTCACAAAATTCTTTAAACTTTTTGTTATCAAATTCTCCTCTATGATCACTTTGAATACCCTTTTTCTATCTAAATTTTTCTGCAAAACTTCTCAAGCAGTTCAAAAACATCATCTTTATTTGATAAAAAAAACCCATATGAATCTAGAGTAATCATCTACTAGAATAAAAACATAATGTTTACCACCAAAATTTTGAGTCCTAGTGGGACTGAATAAATCCATGTGCACAAGTTCAAGTGGTTGGCTAATAGATACCACATTTTTAGGAGGAAAGTTGTTTCTGATTTGTTTATCTTTTAAACGAGCTTCACAAACCTGATTGCTTTCGAACTTTAAGGTCAGTAGTCCTCTTACTAACTCGTTTTTGTACTATTTTGATAGAATACTTATGCTGGCATAACCAAATCTTCTGTATCAGATAAACAAATCCTTTTTTAGAGAGCCAGAACACTTAACATTTTGTGAGGACATGTCTTCTAGTTGAACATAATATACATTCTGATTTTTAGGACCAACAAACACAAGATTATCATTATGAATATCGACAATTTCATAATGAAATGCATAAAAATGACTTTGTAACCTTTGTCACATAATAAAAATGACTTTGTAACCTTTGTCACATAGCTGACTCACACTCAACAGATTATGTTTCAAACCATCAACAAAGAGAATGTTATCAATGGAGGTAGAGTCAGAATTACCAATTTTACTAATTCTAGTGACCTTTGCTTTATTTTTGTCTGCAAAGATAGTATTAACTCCATCTTTTCTTTCAATGTTGTTGAAGTGTGATATTTCACCTGTCATATTTCTTGGACATCCACTATCAACTATCCATTGATCCTTCCTTGTCTCCGTATTGAAACATATATGTAGAAAGCATTATCTCATTTTAGGTACCAAAATTTTTCTAGGTCCTTTCAGGTTAATATTTTGACCTTTCGGTCTCCAAACACACACATGAGATAATTTCTTTTTAAAAAAATTACAAGAATGAATAATGTGACCATGTTTACCATAGTAATCGTACAAAATAGATGAGTGATAGTTATGATTTTTTCCACTTAGCAGGTTCTTGCTATTTTGGCTAGGACTATTCCTGGATTTAACAAAGAAATTTTTGTATGGCCTGATATTGTTATTTTCATTGTATCCTATTCTGGCCTTATCAAAAATACATTTACCATTACCAAGCAATGCATCAAGATTCTTCCTTCCATCAACAAAATTTTCTAGATCTTTCTCTATAGATAAAATCTTTCTAACACTTTTCTCCTTTTCAAGTTCTAAGGCGGTGACTTTTTCTTCGAACTATTTACCTTTTCATAATCATTTTTTAGTAGCGTATTTTCTAGCTTAGCTACTCTTTCTCCCAGAGCTTCCTTTTTAAAAACCTTTTATTTATATTTAATCTCAAGAGACATATTCTTGGTCGTCAAATTTTCATTCGCAGATTCCAATGATTTAATCTTACTCTTCAGAGAAGTATCATTGCTTTTGAGCTTCTTAACTTCTTTGAAGTACTTTATCGTCAACCTTTTGTACTGATCATACAATTTATGATGTGCATTTTTCAATTCAACAACTTCAATATTAGAGTTAGAATAATATACATCATCGTCTCTTGATTCAGCCATAAAGCAAACGTTGTTGACTTCTTCTATTTCTTCTTCTTAAAAGTTTTCAGAATCCTCATCTGACTAGGTTGTAATCATCACTTATTTGTTGGATTTGTTATTCTCTGACTTGTCTTTTTGAAGAAAAGGACATTCTGGTCTTGTATTTCTAGGTTTCTTGCAGTGATAGCATATGATTTGATTGTTTTGTGTATTGCTATTGTTGCTGCTGCCTTTTGACATGCACCTATCGTTTCCAGCTTTCCTGTTTCCTTCTCTTTTTTTCATCAACTTCTTTTTATAATAGCGGGCATATTTTTTTACCATAAAGTTGAACTCGTCATCTCCATCTATTTGATACTCAGTGTCACTTTCATCACTGTTTGATTTATTAGTTGCTTTCAGTTTCATTCCTTTTCTGTAGGAAGATCTTTCATCTCGCCTAAGCTCATTTTCATGGTTCATTAGATTTCCTTGTAGACAGTGGAGCGAAATAGTATGTAGATCCTTTGCCATTTTTATAGTTGTCATCATAAGTCTCCATTTCTTTGGTAGTGACCTCAGAATCCTTATTACGAGCACATCTTTGGGATATATCTTTCCCAAGTTCTTTAGGGTTGTGATTATGTTATTGAAGCGTTTGAAGAATTTTTCTATAGTCTCTTCTTGTTTCATGCCAGTAGTTTCGTATTAATACACTAAAAGACTTATTCTATGCTTCTTTATCTCATTTGTTCCTTTAAATGTGACTTGAAGTTTGTCCCACATTTCTTTTACTGTGGAGCAGTATGATATCTTTTCATATTCTTCTAGAGACAACGCACCTATCAGGTGATGTTTTGCCTTAGCGTTTAGTTGTGCGTTTCTCCTATCAGCATCAGTCCATACTTCTACATTATCAAAAGTGGAAATTGTAGCACCAACTTTAATTGCTTGCCACACTTCGATATCTACATATTGGAGATATATGGTCATTCTCTCTTTCCAGTGTGAATGGTTATTTCCATTGAAGTAAGGAGGTTTGGACGAATTGTCCTTCAAAACTTCTTAAGGTGTTTGCCATAATCTATCACGTGCTATAAAACACAAAATGTGAAACTGGCTCTGATACCAAATGATAAAGCAAACACACACAAGGGGCGGTGAATTGTGTGTATAAAAATTTTTCGCAAGTTCTTTCAGTTCGTATAAAAAACAGATCCTAGTTAAATAAAAACAGTAGGAGCCTATCAAATGATAGTCTTTTTAAACAACAAGAGCTTATTAGACAATAGGAGTCTTTTGTAGGATAGGATCCTACTTGAACAAAAGAAGCCTACTGAACGATAAATTCTATTAAAACAATTTAAAAACAAAAGGCACTTGTTAAAACTAAAAGGAACCTTTTGAAAGTTGAAAACAGAAGGAGCCTTTTATAAAAGTGGAGCCTCTTATTAAAAAACAACACATACACAATATAATGCAGAAATTTAAAAGTTAAAGAGAGAGAGAAGAAAGATGCAGTCAATTTATGCTGGTTCAACTTACAATCTAAGCCTACGTCCAGTCCCTAAGTATCCAACTTGATTATTTCACTATAAAAACCGAGTATTAAATTTGACGAGCCTCTCCAAGCTCACAAGAACATATTTTTCAAGGTTCTCCAACCTTTCACACTAGAAGTGTATAACAAGCTTTTAAAAGCTCACAGAAAAACAAAATAACAAATTCTCTCTTGATAAAGTGATTTCACTTTCTAAAGCATAATACTAATGATACAATTCTCAAGAGTATAGATGTTGCTCAAAATGTCTCAGCAGTCTGAATATGTTCGTTCTTGCTTCATAAGTTCTATTGCATTTCCTTAAATATTCAATTTCTTCAACTAGTCATTGCTTCACTCGCATCTTTAGTCAACTGCACAAATTTAACCCTAAATAACTTTGATGTCATCTTTGCCAAAAATGTTCCAGTAATCACAGAGCTAATATATAACATTCATAATTAGTAGGATCCGTTCGAATAAACCATTTCTAATAAGGTAAGTTCAAAAAGAAGGTTCCTGCATGAGAAAACATATTTATTATAATTTTATTTCCTTTTGAGAATAAGACTATTAATTGTACAAGAAAATAAATCCAATTTGAATTTTGAAATATTATATAGCTATCATCAAAATCGTTAAATATAAACCTTGAGCTAACATATATCATCATATTATATTACTCAACATATATTAATATTTATTTTTTTGTAAGAATCATATATCATTATATTACAAACTTTACGTTAAAACAATTTAAAAATTTTGTAACACCATATAAGATTGTCAAATCATATAATTTAAAAGATAAAAATAAAAAATATGAATCTATGTTTTGTTATTAATTAATTTTGAGTTTATAGTTTCATAAATTATTGAAATGGAGACATTTTTGGTAGTTAAATTTATTTTTACACTTAGAATTGTTTTCAATAATATTAAATTTGATTTTTCTCAACTATGATGTTTAGCCACAGAATGATCAAGTCAAAGTTAGTAAATTCATAATTATAAATAATAGAGTGATTTTTTTATTCAAGCTTTTGGTGATAATTTAAAAAGTTCATTGTTAAAAGTCTTTCTTTTCGCGACAATTTACAAAGTGATGAAAATGCTAAATCATTGCAAAAGGATGAACCTTTCACGATGATTCCCTTAAAATGTCACCAAAGACATGCATTTAGTGAAAATTTGGTAAAACGTCACGAAAAGGTAAGCTTTTAGTGAGGTTATTCAAAATAGTCACCGAAAGCTGACTTTTAGCAACGATTTTGAAATTGTTGCCAAAACAATTACAGCCAAAGGTCACCTATGTTGTAGTGTAAAGAATTTCACAATACACTTAACTTTTAAGATCATTGTTTTAAAAACTGGAATGGTGTAACCGGTTAATATTAAATCTCTTTATTTTCTGTTCATACAGGAAATGTCAATGTTTCAAGTTTATTTTTTAAGATTATTACATCTAATATATGAAACAAAAGCAGTGTTTTAATAATCATGATGCTCCTCTCTCGTCTTTTTTCTTTTTGGTTTTTGATTTGTTTATGTAATGACTTCAAATTGTATATACTTGCAATTTCCTTAAGAAATGATTTTGTGATCAAAACACAATTTGGACATGTTTTAAGACATAGTAGTATATGTATGGAAGCTCACTAAGTTTTTAATTTAATCATTACAATCAAGCAAGGCTTAATTAATCGAATTCATTTGGCTACATCAAACTAATTTTTAGGAAATATCATAGGCATAGACATAATAAATTTGATTAACTATATTAGTAAGAGTTTATCTTTTTATTTTGAATGAAGTTTTTCCCTCTTCTACCACTAGAGATCGTATGAAAAATTATGTTCGAGTCACGTCAGATTATAAGCTAGGTCAAATCATTATAAAATTTAAGAAATATCTCCTAATTCTCTACTTTAGCTTGAATTATCTAACATCAAATCAAGAATCACTCCTTACCATACATGCCTCTAAGGGCTTTAAGTTATGTGAATATTTGTCACATCCAAGTTATACTTGAATTTTTTTGTAGGCAACAACTTTGTCAACATAGCTATTGAGTTATCAACTGTGACTATCTTCTATATAGAAAATACCTTATCTTCAATTGACATCAATATGCTTTGATCTCTCATTAATAATCAAGATTGTTTGCTAAACTCAATACACTCTAACTATCATAGTAAATGACAAAATTTTGCACATCTACACTTAAACTATCAATAGAACCATACAACTATTTACCTCTTTTAATCGTTTTCATCAATGACATGCATTTTACTTCTGTTGTAGAGAAAGCAATTGTACACTAAAGTGTTACTTTCTAACTGATCGCAAATCTAAATAAGTAAAGATATAACATGTTAAGGATCTCCTTCTTAAGGGATCTCCATCATAATCATAATCAATATAATCAACAATACTATTACTGGAATCAGCAAAACCATAATCCATTCAAATATCACTCCTGCCTTTCAAGTATCACATAATCCACTTAATAGCTTCCTAATGATTTTCCTTAGGATTATCCATAAATTTTCTTACTACATTAATAGCATGTGCTAAATTTGAACTTATTTATACCATATCATACATTGAAACTCCTAATTACACTCAAGGTTGGAAACCAACTGTGATCGAATCATGGGCACAACAGAAGAATAAAATTTTACAGTTTCTATTCGGATCCCGATAATTAAATAACTTGAATAATAAAACACAAATCCTAAAATAAAAAATTGTACCTGATTTATTTTTCTTGTTGAAATCCTTTGAAAGCTTTTTAACATGTCAACCACGAGATGTTTACTTATCCAACCTCTAATGGTATCCATAGAGTAGCTTCTCAACTCTTGAGAGGAACTAAGTAGGAGTATTAGCTCCTTGATGCTTATTCCAATTTATAGAAAAAGCATTAGGGTTTTAAAATTTTTGTTCAAATTAAATACCTTAATTATAACCAAAAGTAAAACTCTAATTATAATTAAATTAATTTTAATAAAATCAAATATCTCATATTTTATCCCTAAAGTTTCTTAAACTTTATAATTAAATCTAACTTAATTAAAATTGATTTTTCCCTCACAATCTGTTCTTTAATGTGTGACCTATTAGGTTCCTAATATATTGACAATGATTATAAATTATAATTCTAATTCATAATTAGAATCATTTAATTTATCTTTAATTTGGCAATTAAACAATTTATAATCATAGATCAAGATTGACGTCTAGCAACATGTCGTGACCCCCCTAAATATTAGGAATGTCAATATGGTTTGACTTAACCTATCTATGCATGGTTATGATGTATACTTTAATCCTTTCATCATCCAATGTTCTAGTTGGACAGAGTATGGATATAATGTCTACTTTTTTGTATCCAATCATGTTCGTTCTTGCTAATTAGTAATTGATTTATAATTGAAATTTAAAAATGCATTTTCAAATGTCAATACACTCTGGCTAAAGAATTCGATTAATTACTATTAATCAAGAACAGTAGAACGTTTTCTTTAATTACTTTAGAGTAACGAATCCTTTATTAACTTACTTAACTATCTCTGTATGTTTCATACTGCATCCAAGTATTACCAACTGAATTATCCTAGGACAGTTCATAAGTAGCATCAAAACATAGTAATTCTCATATGAGATACCTTAGTGATATCAAGTCTAAGGATCAATTATACATCCATTATTATGAGCAAATCTACAGACATATAAATAATATTTTATTTAGGATTCTTATAGTTGGGTTAGTTTTGTAACTTATTCTCTAATAAACATCCACATATTACTTTAAATATCTTTGTACTTTAATTTATGAGATCAATTACTTTCTTCATAAGAAAGAAACATAATGTGTGCTAGTTTTACTGTTTCAACAATATCCTGCCTTGATGAAACTATAACTAGGAATATTTATAAACAATATGTAATTGTAAATTGAATCTTACAATTATGAACTCATCATAATTTCAATTACATGGTAATTATTCTAAGGATTTTACCTTTAATATTAAAACATCAAATGTAATTAACCTAATAAACAAATATAAAAAATGCCTTCGATTTAATTAAATAATAATTTTATATATCAAATTGCAACCAACCTATTGGATGCAAGGGTATAAACTAACACTTGATTCATGTAATCTTTCTATGTATCTAAACTAGGTAGTGCATTAATATAAAGTTTAAAATACACTATTAAGGGACTACAAATAGGTTTTGACTAATCCGTTAGAAAAGACTAAAATCACCTTATAAGTGTACTTTTATTGCAAAAAGTATAATAGGATTGTTTTTCTACCACTTAAAATCTCCATACCCAAATCCTTCATGTCAAACTCTCTGCTTAACAAACTTTTTTTAAATTGTTAATTTCAACGTTATTATTAGCTATAATTAATATGTCATCAATATATAACAAAAAAATAGATACATCAACCATCTGACACCATTCCAGATTAAATACAATTTCAAATTAAATATGATCAAAATCATGAAAAAGTATAAATGCATTAAAACTCTTGTATCACTTTCTTAGTAACTGTTTCAACCAATTTAAGAATTTTTTTTCAGCAAACACGTATGTCCCTTCTTCTCAGAGCCAAGAAAACCCTTTAGTTTGATATATAAATCTATTCTTCTAAATTCTCATGTAAAAATGTAGTTTTCACATCAAGTTACTACAAATCTAGATTAAATGCGCTTACCATGGCTAAAAGAACTCATATGGTCTTATGCTTCACAATTGGTGAGAACACCTCACAGTAAAGCAAAGTATTTGACAAGTTTTTTAATTTCTCTCTTTGTTCTCCTTACTACTGTACTTTTTCATTATTTCCTTTACACATCTATATAGTAATTTTAAAATATCATGCTTGGAGTCTTAATTCGATACTCTACCTTCTCGTCATCATCTTGATCTTTTTCATTTATAAGATCATCAAGTTCCTCTCTTTAACCAAGCATCGTAGATTCAACAAAAGTGACATCTCCATTAATAATAAATTTTGGAGTTCTATAATTTTCAGTACACCATAATTTACCACTTAACTTTAGCAACATATATTAGAAATCTGCATTTCATTGTCCTAGGCTCCAATTTACCACCATTAACATGAGCATTACTAAGAAACTAAATATATATATATCGGAATAGTTATATGGAGTATCATTTTGTACCTCTTGAGGAGTCTTAAAATTTATTATAATCTATGTAGATTTATTCACCGAATAAGTGTCAGTGTTAACTTAGCCTAAATTGCCTTAAAAGTCTAATATTTAATCACATGCATCAACCATCTTGTGTGGATATTTGGTTTATCTATTATATAATTCATTTTTGCTATGGTGTATGATTTAGAATGTAGTACCTCACTATACCTTTCTTCCTATATGCATTATCAAATGGTTTATTACACAATTCTAACCCATCATTTGTTTTGAGTATCTTGATCTATTTTCTAATATGTTTTTCAACCATAATCTTCCACTCTTTAAACTTTCCAAACACTTCATCTTACAATTTCAAAAATACAAAAAAAAATCTAGAATAATCTTCAACGAGCATGAAAAAGTAATGGCATCCTCCATGGATTGAATCAAAGCATGAACCAACAAATTTGAATTAGTATAATTAATAATATAGTAGAAGTATGCTTAATAGAACCAAATTTCACCTTATGTTGCCTACAAAGAACACAAGACTTGTAATTATAACTCTGCACTATCATCAGTCTACCTTACAAATTGAAAGATAACTATTGATCCTATTATTATTTTTTTATTAAGACATAAATTCCATACTATAATCCTTTTTAATTAGGTGCCTTTTAACACTTTAAGCTATTCATCACTACTAGAAAAATTATACTCTTGACTGTCAAGAGTCCCATAAAAATCAAATTCTTTTAAAGCTTGGGAACACACTAAGCATCCATTTTCTAACTATTTCTTCATGGATTTGGATCTTTATTGAACTACTTTCTTTGAGAGCACATTCTCCATCGTTCCTAATCTGATGATACTATCCATTTTTTAAAAGAGCATAATCAATCATTAGTAAAAGTTATATGATAAGATTTATCATTGCCTATCATCCACCTATTTGTAGAATTAAAATTACTAACAATCATTATGTCACTGCCTCTTCCATCCCTTTTATTGGAACTCTCCTGTACTATAATAGCATTTGCTTTTCTATCTATTTCCTTTTTCTCATTTCTCTTCTTTCACGATAGAAAGCTTTTTTTAAGTATATTTTTTCTTTACAATAAAAATATTGAACCAACTTTAAGCTTTGATTTAGATCATCCTAATTATCACATGTAAAATTAATATCTAAAAATTAAAAATAAAATAAAAATTTAAAAATTTGAATCCCTAAAACACCTAACAGATACACCTATTTAGTACCCAGCTCACGTTGTAGTAACCAGCTCCCTCGTATGCTACAGTACCTAGTAGCTCCGTTGTATGCTGCACCTAAAATCATTTTCCTACTTTCTATTTTCTAAGTTAGAGGTTCAGCTATTTCCTCTAACATAGCTACCACTGTCTGACATTTGAATTAGTGGTCTAGACTTTTTCCTACTTGGATGCTACTTTCCTTAATAGCCATTTCCCAATTGTACCATCCTCTTGAGATTTTTCTGCTTCCTAGCTATAATATTCGTGTGTCCTTGATGCATGATGCATATATTTTTCTTTTTAAGTTGCTTCATCCTTTACCAATAATCTCTGCACGATCAAAAATTAGTCTTAAAATTTGAAAGCGACTACTATCTCTAAAGACAATCTTCCAGTTATAATCGACTTAAGACATAAGTTAATCAATATATTGCAATCCATACAAATCCTCAAATTCTTTACTATTCTTATAATCTTTCCTTTGCATAAACTAGCTATCCCAAAAACTACAGCTAGCTTTTCACTATGCAATTGGTGACTAAATTTTCCTTTTCTTCCTGCCCTAATTCATGCAAAACACTCCTAAGCTTTGGAGCATAACCTCCTTCCCTAAGCCTTAGTATTATCTCCTTTAGCTTCTCATAAGCCTCTTCTATAATCTTGTCATGTTTTGCACTAGCTACAAAGGTATATATGATCTTATCATCCTTAATAAAGCTCCATCTGATGGTTTTTTTATTCCCTGTGAAGTCATTGCTCTCCTCACAGAAGCTATATCCTTCCATTTTATGGCAATAACATAAACATTTGACAACAGAATATGGTCACATGAGTTATTGAGCTCTAACATTGAAAGCCTTTCCTTTACTTTCTCTGCTAATTTGACATCACCATGAACGTTGTAGGCCCTACGAAGCGTCTTCCAGATAACAACATTTGGCTGCAATGACGTTTAATGTATAAATGCATAAGCCTTTTGGAGCTCAGCTACCCGACCATATAGATCAACCATACAACTGTAATGTTTAATAGATGGCTCTATGTTGTACACGAACTTCATTTTATTGAAAAATTCATAACCTTGTTCAACCAACCCTGCGTGACTATAAGCGTACAAAAGCGAAATAAGTGTGATCCCATCAGTAATTCTAGACTCTTCCATATCATGGAAAAGATTGATCGCCTCTTCTCCATCACCGTGCATTGCGAGCTATACCATCATTGAAGTCCAAATAATAATGCTCTTTTTCTTAGGAAGTCGTTCAAATACTAGTTGAGCCCATTCTAACATTCCCACATTTAGCATAAGTTTCCATTAACACATTATTCACTAATACAATCTAACCAAACCCAGCTTTCTTAATGAACCCTTGCATATATTAGCAAAATCAAACACCTGTGCTTGTGCACACGCTAAGAGCACCGCAATTAAGCTGATCTCATTTGCTCTCATCCCCTCTCTTTTCAACTCTCTCAAATACTAAAAAGCCTCCACTATGAGCATACCCACCAATTTGGGTACTCCAAGAACACCTAGCAGGTACTGCAGTGTGCGACAGAGCCAAGTATTGTGACGTGCAAGGGAGCTGGATACTAGATGGCTACATCTGTTACGTGTTTTAGAGATTTTGATTTTTTTAATTTTAAATATTAATTTGCACGTGAAAATTAATATTGTAGCTAAAGATTGATATTTGGCAACGATTTTTAAAATCATCGCCAAAAGTTTAACTTTTAGCAACGTTTTGGAAAATAGTTGTTAAAAGGTTTAGGGTCGTTTGGTTCTATTTCTGTTTTTTGTTATAATTTCAATTTTCAATTTTTTGTTTTTGTTTTTCTTTCAAATAAAAACAAAAACTTGTTTGGTTGTTAATGTTAACGTAATTATATTTTTATCACTAATAATAATTATATATTAGATAAAATTTAAAGATAAATTCTTTTTAATTAAATAAATTTATTTAATCTCTTATATAATATTTATTAAAAATTATTAATAAAATTATGTTATTTTAATAAAATAAATAATTTATAAATTAAAATTTTAT
>JANQAP020000258.1:1082587-1095467 GCA_026874005.2 Erythroxylum coriaceum
GTTTAACAACTCATAATTTCCATATTTAGAGACATTGATATCAAAATATTCCATTCCTTAAGTTATAACATCAATTAACAACCTAAACTTATCAAACCCTTAACTAATTAATCACGCAACTATCTAAGTTCATTTAAGACTCAATCAAGTCCAAATGCTCCAAAGTAAAGTGAATTATCCTTAGTTAATTTAACAATCACATAAAATAAAAATTTTTCACTTCAAAAGCATTGCCCACGATCATGGAGGACCTTCCCATGATTGTGGGATGAGTGAACCGAATGTTAACTCTCCATTTTCTTTTAATTTTTTTCCATATTCTAACACCTTTATACTAAATTCAAAACATCTTCATAATAATCTATTAATAATACCTCAATTATACTCCAATTCCTCATCAATTTCATCTCCAATTCTAACTCAAAATTATTCAGTTGGAAGTTTATAAACTATTATCTTTCATGTATAAAAACAAAATAGAAACTATCATTCACTATCATATATGTAATCTTAGTTCTTTCCCATTTCAAGAACACTACATTAGCACCTTTCTTTAGCATAAATTCACTTTCATTATACCTCAAATCCCAATGTAATTCATCCATATAACAACCTATCACCCACGGTTTTTATACATCAAGTACAAAGCATAAAAGTATCCAAGTTCATCCTTCACATTCTAGCACACTTCATCATCAACATCATATACAATCCATCCCATTTTAATCATTATAAACTTTCTATTAAAACATTCCATAAAGAACAACTCTTTACTTACTTATTTAGCTTCCAATTCCAGCTCAATTCATCAAGTCTACCTAGCCCTTCATGCATGCAAAATCATCCCAAATTCAAGGTAGAAATTGGATGGGTTTTCAGCAACAAGATGAAGACAACAGAATATTGGAGTAGCAAAGTGCAGAAATTTGGGCAAAACTCAAAGGTGTGAGGGTTGTGTTTATGTCGATAATGAGAGAAGGAAGAAGAAGATAGCATGTAGCAAAAACAAAAGAGAAAATGGTCATTCATGTATGTGGGTGTCGTGCGGTATAGGTGTATAGTTAGTGTTAACACACTTGTCATGACACTTGTCAAGTAAAGGACGATGCTATATGTCCTCTTCTTAAACTGTCAAATATCACTTAAATACCTAGTCCACTTATCATATAGTTCCCTAAGCCATTTTTCACCCAATCATCTAAGCCATTTGTCACTCAATTCTACTACCACGTGTCATTTATTTGTACTGCCATGTGTCAACTTGTCTTGCCACTTAACATTTTTCGTAGTCAAAATGTACATATTAATTCATCAATCTCCCAATTGTAACAATTAATTCCAAATTACTAATTGTAATCCATCCAACCAAAATTCAAGATATAAACAATACACAATCATATCATAGCCATTTTAAACCTTTCATAACCTGGAATATGTCAATTGAGTGCACATACAATCTTTGTAATGTGTATAAAATCATAATTCCTGTGTGTATGCTAATATTATGCATGTGAATGAAACGCATTTCATGAATGTTAAAATGATATGACTCATACGCAATAATCTAAGGCTCTAACCCTTAGTATGGAAAATGAGCTATTACACACTGAGCTTGTTTAGCTCACCCTTTATTTTTTTGTTCTTTTTTTAAAAAATTTAACCTCCCAGGTGCACGCTTAGGGATTTCAGTAGCTGGGACTTCACCATTTGAGTAGCTATCTTCATCACGTGCGGCTATGTAGGCAATTTTACTTATGAATTTGTTTTACATGTATTGAATAACTGTGAACATGTTTAAAACATCTTTGGTGTAAAGATAGATTGTAAATGTTTTACTACGTATAGTTCATCATCTTCGTAAATATGTCTTGATCTTGGTTTTGTGAAAATATGGTTATTTACAAAATTTCTTTTCTTTTACAGAAAAGGGAAAAGACTTAGCTCGAGAGGAACTTTCCAGTTGGATTGGATATTGATGGAAGGTTTTCGTGGGGTGTCGGGCAGGTCGCCTAGTCATTATGAAAAGGGCCTATCACTACAACTCTTATCTTAGGTGGTGGTGGTTTGGTTGCAGTGGTTACTCCATGGTATGTTGCTTTACTCTATCTCCATCCTCTGCTGCTGGGTCGTCGGGTTCCCTAATCTTACTTGTGGGTCCTTGACATCGCTTGACCATGTGCATATGTGTCATGATATCCAGGTTGAGTGTTACCATGGTGCCAACCTATTGCATCAATGGTAATTTGTAAAACATCCCCATCCATTGTGTCGGTTTGGTCATATAAGGCCTGACACAAATTGTGCCGACCTTCCTTTCCTCACTATGATGCCTAATAAATTGGACAAGTATGTGCCCTAGGTGAATTGGATCCTCTCGCTCATGCTCCAGAGATAGTAGACATCTATGTTTCCGACCACGTCATGGCTATCCCCCCAGCTACTCAAAGTGTAACTTAAAACCTCATGTATGTATCAAAGCATCAGGAGTCATAATGATAAGGCTTTGGATTTACTCAGGTCATAGTTACCATCATCGCTGATCTTATTTTAGAACTGTCAGGAGGATATCCCATAGGGGAAATCTATCCTCAAGTCTAGATACTCTATCGTTCCTATATATTTTGCATGGTAGAGGCCCATAGTGATCGATAAGACTGATAACTCATTTGGATGATCTCCCTGAGTAGCCAAATGGTATTTGGCCTATCCCAATCGTGGCATCCGTTCTCTACGAAGAAAATGAAAAGCTCCTCTAGAGTTAAATCCCAGTAGGAGGGCTCCATGATCTTGAACAATCTAGGACAGGCATTGACATTGATAAGCTCCCAAACTAGGCATTAATCTAACTTGCTTTAGTGTCTCCCAGCCGATATGACATCCAATGATGAACATCTTATTCTTCAACCTCTAGTACTCCTCTTCATCACTGTTGCATTAAAAAACAACATCAGGTGTTGCTTAGGTGGATGCATTATGCGAGCGCTCCTCGAGTCTCTAGATGACCTCTCTCCTCGCTGTCACTTACATGGAACTTCCTTCTCGTGTCGTGGTCTTGTCATTATGCCTAAAACTTAAAACAAGTGTGAGAAATATATTTATAATTTATGGTAATTCTCATTTCCCCACATTTGAACATTATTATGCTCACTAAATAATTAAACTTGAAAACGAAATAACAATGAAAACTAAAAATTATAAATAACCAAAAACAAATAATTGAATTAATGTACAAGTAAATAAAATAAAGTAGACTAAAAACAAAATAAATGGGAAATAAACTAATAACCTAAGTAATCACAAATCTAAGATTAAAAATATAATTAACACTTAAAATCAATCTAATTGTTTAATTACACATCTAACCCTAAAATTGAAATAAAAAACCCTAAATTCACAATTACGCAAAATTGATGTAATTAACGTTAAATTCATGCAAAAAGCAAAATTAACATGTAATTAAATACAAACCTAATGTTAATTAACGTAAAAATAACTAATTAACCTAATTTTACGTAAAAATATCACAATTAAACACTTAGTGAACAACAATCACACAATTTCAAAATTGAAGTTGAATTTTCATCCATTTCACATGCATTCAAACAAATTGTATCATAAAATCAATCAGGTATGGATTAAATTCAACTATCAAACCACAATCATACACACTATCACGCAATTCCAACGACTTTAACATAATGAGCTAAATAATTCAAAAAACCTAATTAAACATGCATAAACAAGTGAATTTATTAAGATTACTTACTTGGGTGTCAATAGATTGTAGGAAAAACTCTAAAATTAGAGTTGGAGAATGAGAGTGCGACGATAGGGAGAGAGTGAGGATGAGAAAGAGGGATAATTTTGAAAGGGTTAGGATTTTTTAGGGTGTATCGCAGACTTACATAGTCTGATACTCAATCCTGTATCAAACCATGCCATGCATCTGATAGTTTATGTCACTAAATTACAAATTTTTGCAGACTGACATGGTTAGGTACATGGGCTTGTGTCTAAATATGTAAGTTTACACCAGCGTATCTAGAGAGCGCGTAGCTCTCTGTAAATGTGTGCAACTTCAAAATTAGATGCTTAAACTTAAAAAATTTTGCACTTTAGCATTTTAACTCATTAACACGCATCCCTTAACACGCCAATTATGCACAATCTCATTAAATGCTCAATCGTTCTGTCTTAAAACACACCAAGAAATAAAAATTCAAATAACTCTTATACTAACGTTAAAGCAAAAGTAATGTAATATGGAATTTGAAATAACACTAAAACTAATTAATGTGTTGCCTTCTATGTTACACTTGTTTAATGTCGTTAACTTGACGTACATTTTAAGCTCAACGTAGCTTATATATATTATGTTCTTGTAGCCTTACCGTTGGTTCCATAACCTGTAAGTAGGCTACCTTTTGCCGCCTCACGTTATGTTTCTCTTTCAGATTATTCCTTTGAATTTGTGAAGGTTCCGATGGACCTTTAACTGTAGAATCCTACACAATATCATGATAAGACTCACTGAGTGAAATTACATCTATAAATTCAAAAGTATGATTTGTGACATTAGAAACTCTAAAAATGGCCTTTTCATTTCCCACCCTTAATGTTAACTTGCCTTTGTCAACATCTATGATTGACCTAGAAGTCACCAAAAAAGGCAACTAAGAATTAGATGTACTTCTATATCCTCCTCTATGTTAAGAATCAAGAAATCAGCTGGGAATGTAAACTTATCAACCTTAACTAGAAAATCTTCTACAATTTCCTTAGGATATTTTACCGATCTATCAGCTAAATGCACACATATCCTAGTTAGTTTAAGTTTTCCTATTCCTAATTTTTTAAGTAAAGAGAATGGCATCATATTAATGTCGAACCCTAGGTCAGCTAAAGCCTTATCTACTTTTAAACTACCAATTTTACAAGGATTATAGGAACTCCCTAGATTCGTTTACTTCTATGGTATTTTGGTTTTCTCACTTGTGCTTCCCTTGCTCAATGTAAAAGCCTCCAACTTCTCCAATTCCTCCTTGTTTAATAATTGCTCTTTCAAAAGTTTTGAATTCTTTATTAGTTGCATAAAAGATTCAATAAGGTGTCAATTATCTTAAAGTTGTTTTAAAAGATCAAGAAATCTACCTATATCCAACATATTTCTCTTTGCTTTAGCAGGATATGGGATTATAGGTCAGTATTCCTTGACTCTGTCTAAGCGACGCTCACCTTTAGCCCTTAAGTGACTCTTAATAGTCACATTCTTTTCTTCTTAGAGCTTTTTCTCACTTTTTTGGGTGATTGCCATTATGATTTCCTTAGGATTTGTTTCTGTCATACTCGGTAAACTTCCCTTTGCTCTTTCAAATATCGTCTTGACTAGTTTGTCGATTATAATCTCCAAGTTGTGTATGGAAGCAACCATTCTCTGATGTTTTTCCTCTGATTCTTGAATGAATTCCATTATCATCTCATCTATACTAAGCTTTTAGGGTTGAGATGCTTGCTACTATAATCGTAATGGAGAGTTATTTCGTGTATGGCCCTAATTTTCCCAAGAAAAAGTTGGGGCAATTCCTCCAACCTGGATTATATGTGCTACTGTATAGATTATTGTGGGGCCTAGGAGCGTTCCCAAAATAGTACACATGCTCAGGCTGAATTGATTGACAATCCTATATTTGATGATCTAGACCACATATGTAGCAATGCATCACTAAACCTTATGGAGCCATTGTAAGTCTATCTATCTTTCCACTTAAGGCCTTCACTGGCTTACCAATTGTGCCACTGCATCCACTTCATACACTCCTACTAGCTTCTTAGTACATGCTCTAGATGAGCACCACTGGTAGTTATTTATGGCTATACCTTCTATCAGATCTTGGGTTGCCTTTAGTGTCTTGTTGTTCATTGTTCTCCTAACTACTACATCTATAAAATGTCGTGTACTTTGATTCAGTCCATTGTAAAATGTTTGGATTTGCATCCACAGTAGTAGACCATGGTGTGGGCATTGCCTCAACATCTCTTTGAATCCTTCCTATGTATCATATAAGGATTCTGCTTCATCTTGGAGTATGAGGAGATGTCATTCCTTAGTTTCTTAGTCTTTGTTTGTGGTAAATACTTTAATAAGAAATTCTTCGCCACTTATTCTCATATAGTCAGTAAAGAGCATGGCATCGAATTCAACCATTGCTTGGCCTTCCTTCTTAGGGAAAATGGGAATAAGCATAGTCTAATGTTGTCCTTATTAGCTCTGTTGATTTTAAAAATATCACAAATCTCGAAAAAATTAGGGATATGTCTATTGGGATCCTTGACTCTGAGTCCATCAAATTGTTGCACCATCTGGGTGATGTTCGACTTTATCTCAAAGTTGTTAGCATTAACAGTAGGTATGATGCTGGGCTCTACACCAGTTAAGTTTAATCTACCTAGTCGAAATAGTTCTCAATTAGCCAACCATGTTGTGTGATCTTTCAGTGTCTACTTGACCACCTAAATCTTCTATCCGATGGTCTAGCTCAAACTCTCATAGTTGTGTCCTTTGAAGATTCCTGTGCACTATTATTTCAATCTTTAGGTCTGCTTCTATTAAGCACACAAAAGTGCTCCAGGTCATAAAATGACCAAGAGTCCAACTCTACAAAAATAAAGAAAACAAACAAATTAATCAAATAAAATAAAAACCAATAAAATAAAATAAAATAAAATGAATCAGTAATAAAATCTAGGTGTTCCTATTACTGTCCCTAGGAACGATGCCAAAACTTGGTTGATATTTTTGTGTTATATCAATATTAAATTAACCACAAGTGCATAACGTAGTTGTAACTATCATAAGAAAGTACGGGTCGATCCCACAAAGATAATAAGTATTAATAATTACGCTTCTCCTATTATCTAGCCTACAAATTTGACCTTTTATTTTTAATTAAAAATAAAACTTAAACAAATAAACTAAAATTGGAAACAGTAATCATCATAGAAGAAAAAGGAAATTACTTAGAAAATCTAGGTGGTGAATCTCCCTAAAAACCATTAAGTAATTAACTTTTTACCATGCAATTATTTAATTGATTATTAGATTGGGAAAAATCCTATCTTATGTTAATAACTCTCTCGAGACTACTAATAACTAATCCATCAGTTGATTAACAAAAATCACTCTAGTTAAAACCCCTAAGATTGCATTATCGATTTATAAATTCTGCTATTAAGTTTGACCCTAATGTAGAGGATTTATGTTAACTATCTCTAGGTTTGCAATCGACTCCTTTCAATTATGGTAGATTTATTCATACAAAGGATTTCTTAATGTCAAGCGTATGAAACAAATCATGCACTAATATTTCGAATATATTAGAACAAGCATAAAAGAAATAGTTAAATCACAATAAATCAATCAAAATAATTGCATTGAATAAAAGATTAAGACATATTGTATCACAAACCAAGGTTCATCACATCTAGAAACTAAAAACATTTAGTTGCTCATAATAGAACACGTAATCAAATATAAACATGCAAAAAACTAATAAAAAATAAAGAGTTTACAATTATAAATCTCTCTTTCTATTCTATTGAATCTTCTTGCAAGTTTGGATTGGATGTAGTCTTCTATCGAATCTACTTTCCTTATCTCTGGATCAAAATTGCCACCTATTTGAGTTTCTAACATTCGAAATTTGTGGTAAAAGTAGGCTCTTTTTTGTTTATCTCTGCTCATGTCTTTTTATAATAAAATTTAAGGTTTCGAGGACATACACAGTCTACTACATAGGCGTGTGAGAGACCGTGTATACTTAAAAATTGTAGAATTTACAATTTTACATAAGCGTAGATACTAACATAGGCAAAGACATGGTCGTGTATCTTTTAATTGCCTCAAAACTTTGTTTTATGCCATATTTTCATTCGAGTTCTTGTTTTGGTCCATGAAGGCAATTATAACCCATAAATGCATTCGGAGATAAAATATCAAACAAAATACATCTAATATGGGTGTATAATTATAGTCAAATATGCATCTATCATAAGCCTTACGAAAATTCACTTTAATAGTATACTTACTTGTATTGCTTTTTCTATTGTATCCTTTGAATATTTTTTGAGCCAATAAGATATTATTTCTTATCAATCTATTATTTAGGAAAGTGCATTGACTTCCAAAATTTTTTTGAATCTCTTAGGCAATAGTTTGGAGATGATCTTGATTATGAAGTTATAACAAGCTATAGGATGATAATCATTCAGAGTGGTAGGGGTTTTGGAATTTAGGAATGCAACATATAAAGGTCCTGTTAATTTATATTAGTAGCTTTCATTTTTCAAAAAACTCAACTATCACCTTTGTTACCACATTTTATATTGTTGGCTAAGATTTTTAGTAAAAACACCCAGTCAACCCATCTGGACCTGGAGCCTTATTAGGGTTTATCCTAAAGACTACTTCCTCTTTATCTTATACATTGATAGGCTTGTTGAGCATGTCAAGCTCTTCATTAGAGAATTGATTAATGATGAAGGATAGGAGGATATCTCTAGAAGAATTACTAAGAGCTAGAGTGCCCAGAAAGTTATTAAAGAATTGCTCCACCTTGTTGCATAAATCCACTTAGGATGAGTTGGAATCCCTATTCACCATATTTAAAAAGAAAATTCTATTGGTATTTTTCTTGGTTAAAATAGAATTATAGAAATATCTTATGTTCTTATCTCCCCAATTC
The DNA here is from genome assembly GCA_026874005.2 of Erythroxylum coriaceum. Classification (NCBI taxonomy): domain Eukaryota; kingdom Viridiplantae; phylum Streptophyta; class Magnoliopsida; order Malpighiales; family Erythroxylaceae; genus Erythroxylum; species Erythroxylum coriaceum. The sequence goes on from JANQAP020000258.1 coordinate 1,091,329, forward strand.
AACTAATTAACTTAAGAGTTTTGTTTGATCAAGGAATTATAGTCTAAGACTACTTTAGTGTAAGATTTAAGGGCTAAGTTCTCCTCCTTTAATAATTAAAGGCCTCTAGAATATTTCTCTAGCCCTCTTATATTTTAAGTAGATTCTGCTTAGTGTTGGTAATATTTACTTAATTATCACCATGTTTGTTGATATTCAATTGCTTAAATTCATCCTTCATGAGAATCAACTTCTTTATATAGATAAATGCCTTATGTTTTTGATATTATAAGCTAGTTCTCTTATAATAGCTTCAGAGAATCCATAAGCATCAGTTAGGAAGTTATTGAATACGAAAGAGGACTTCTTCCTCTTCTTTGTGAAAAGGTTTAGCACTAAGATGGGAGAGTGATCCAACATCAATAGGCAAGAATGTAGCTTTGGTATCTGGGAACTTTAAAGGCCATTCACCATTCAGTAAAACCATATCTTCCTATTTTCTGATATCCCATCTAATATATTGTTTATTATTTTAGGGGAAGTAGCCTTCAAATTTTAGGTTAGTTGCTTATATCTTTTCTACATAATCCCTTAACTCATTATTGAAATTCCTTAAGAAGATATTGCCCTTAGCATCAAACATCAAGAGATAGCTACTAAAATTCCTTAAAATTAACCAGGGATTTAAGTTGTTTGAGTGAATCTACTGAGCTGATCCATAACTCATTTCTTTAAAAAGAAAAGTTGGAGGCATACACAAAATATATATGCATTTTTTAGTTTTCCTTACATATTTGTTAATTGATCACTATCTTTAAGCATCTCTTCCTGAACTATTCTTATATCAAAAGGAATAACAATTCATCCATAATGATGTTGAGAATGATTATACAAAAAGGCCCATTAGTTTCCTAAGCATTCTAGTCTCCTCATATTTACCACACTAAGTGTAGTCCTTAACTGTCCAATTAAGATAAGTTTATTTTTAAAAACAATTAAAGTTAGCATCTTTTTGGGCAATTAATTCCTCTAACATTATAAAAGTTTCTTTAACTTTGTATCCCAACTTTTTTCTTTGATTTATAGTGCAATCATTCCTATACTCCTCCAACCCAATAGCTGTTATATTCTCATGAACCACTTTTGTTACATTCAAACCTATCTATGATCACTCATTAGTATCTAGTATACCTTACTCCTATAGATTTCCAATTCCCATTAGTTCATTATAATCTCCTCTCATAAACTGCCTATTTATTTGTCTCTATTGCTTACCTTAAACATGTATAGGTGGTTCCTAGTAGTAGGAGACATTAACATAATCCTCTACTAGAGTGTCATCATCACCCATTCTTATATTATCAATTGTATCAAGAAGTTCCCTCATCATTTCCACACTAACACATACTCTATCATATCCCATTCTTTTCCTTAAGGCAAGATGTTCATCTATACATATAGGTCTGCCTATGAAACTAACTATAAAGCTCAGACCTTTTGTAGTATAATACTCTAAAGGGACTCCATGTCAATTGATCCAAATAGGAACGTGCTCTTTTTTGGTTAAGTCCGAACCATGGGCGAATGAATATCGGATTATTTTATATATGTAACAATCCTACTTCCACAATATCCTTTATACAATGACCAAAATTAATTTTGAATAGGATGAGACTATCTTCTGTAAACAATACCTCACTCAAGCCTTTACCTTTCTAGTACTAATGAGCCTATGAGTTAATGATTAGAAATGGTGAGCACCCATTAAGAAAGAAGCTAACCAATATCAATGACCAACTCTTAGTTCCCTCCCATATAGTTTCCAGGCTTGTAGCCACTAGTGCTCGACCTTTTACAATAATTGGAGGACAAAACTCTAAGGAAGTGTTTGAACTATCTCCCAAAACCTTCATTTAGTTCAATCTGGGATTCACAGGTTGAGGATCATTTTAGGATACATGTTAGAGAGGCCCAGATGGATTTGTAACCAAAGTAAGGGTAAGAGCACTTAAGGTTAAAGATGGGCAAGTAGAGGAGGGAAAAGGTGGAAAATTAAGATCATTAAACAAATTTATTCCTCCATTGTTGATCAAACACATTAAGTTAGTTATTATTTTCATTATCACAAATATAGTAATGACTTGATTACTCTTATAAAGAAGTGTTATAAACACACACACACACAAAAACACACATATATATACTATTTAATTAGAATCAAATATTTTTGCTAAAAATAAATTTATAATTTGATGATCGAAATCCTTCCTTAATATTAATAGCATAAGTATTGGTTGATACTATTTTTTAGGTAATAGATGAAGTGAATGCAGAAGTAGATCAGTCCAAGAGAAAAAATACAACAATTAACAATAAAATACTCATTAATAAAGGTTATATAAAAAGTATTGTAAATACAAAAATCCTACTAAAAAAAGTAGGTAGTTACTTTAGGCTAAAACAAATTAGTAAACCAAAATGAAAACTAAAAATATGGTTTTTTAATATATAATTTGTTATTTGAAATTAACGTAAATATTTAATAAACTAAGGATAAATTTGGATTAACTTTTCATTAATGTTTAACATATACATATATAGGCCTTTGTATAGAGAAAGGTTATAACAAGTCAAGTTTAAGTTATATATAATAAGGGTAAAAAATATTACAAGCTAATAAACTTAACAAGTTTAAGGATTGGCATTATTATAAGAAACTTAATAAACTTAAGGATTTGCTTCATCACCCTCCCCGAATTTGAGTGGGTTTGTAAAAACTGTCAATTTACATCTAATGTGTTGAAATTTATGTTTTAATTTAGGCTTTGTTAAGATGATGATAGTTTGATTATTGGTTGAAAGATAGTGGACAAGAAGTTACCTCGTAGATACCTTATCACAAACATAATGAAAATAAATCTCAAGATGTTTTATGGCAACCCGCTCCCATCCAACACCTGCCCGTACATCCTTCGAACATTCGAGCATATGTTGACAGAAGCGATGCGCCAACGACATCACTTTCACTATATCACATGGCATCATAAATTAAAACCATAAATATCATAATTTAAACTCCAAATTCCTCATTTCATTTCATAAACAATATATACATTGTAGCTTTACATGTCATCCATATCTGTACAATATCAACAACCTAAAACATACTACATACATGAGGAATTATACAAAAGTTTATCTAAAACCCTAAGTCCTAGCTGACCGACCTTTGAGCTATATCCTCTATCTAAAAGTTGTATCAAAAACTCTTCTAAGCAGTCATAGGAGCTAAGTCGTCGCTCTCTCGAACTTGTAAATGTCAATGTTAAAAATTAGTTGAGTTTTGCGAACTCAGTTGAGTAACCATACTCAATGGTTAACTCATATCACACATATATATACAACACATAATTCACAACATTTAATTTCTCAGGTTTCATTATAAAACACTTTGTACATATATGTTCATATTTTTCAATCAATTTGATTTCACATTTCAGTTGCAATCATTCAAATCATATAATTCATGTGTGTTCATGAGACTCACAATTGTTTATGTTATTGTTGTGACCTAGTGCCTTTTTCACTATACCATATCCATTGTAGATACCGGGCTCATTAATACTGTCCCTTATCCGTTGGAGATACAAGGCTCATTTTACTTAATAAGCCTTTGGCTCTTACCACAGTCTGATCTTAAAGCTCTTTTTCACTAACAACTACGGTCACAACTGTCTTTACGTTTCATGCAGTCATGTAATGAAATACATCATGCATATTCAATGATTACACTCATTTAGTCACATTCACACTCTTTCTTATTCATATTTGTCATCGGACTTTTAGTCCGACATTCAACATTAAAGTTAAGAACAAATAGTCAGTCATATTCACATTCAAGTAGCACTTCCAATACAGTCCCAAATATAGAACTCCTCGGACAATCAATTGTCTAGAATCAACACAATCACATTCACATACAACACAAAATGTAAACAAACAATAATTCAATGTGAGACCATCTTAGGTTACTCACAGTTCACTCCAGATAGTTTATTGCCTAGAAGTCCCGGTAATATCTGAGTGTGCTCGATCTAGTTGTTTCCCTATAATAGGCAATCACACATTTACACATTACTTCTTTGCACATTCATATGAAT
>JANQAP020000258.1:1095567-1108360 GCA_026874005.2 Erythroxylum coriaceum
TCATATTATGCATGAACATGAAATGTACTTTCTAACTTCTCATTAATCTCTCATGTATCGTATTCTAGGGTCCTAACTATTAACATGAGATAACGGGATGTTACATGGTTGGAGCGGGAATGAAAAATAAGTATAGTTGTAAGATATATGGCTAACAAATTATTACACTAAATGATAGGTCTTGAGATTATAATTATACCTATCTCTTTGAGAAAAGATTGGACCTATTAAACTTCACAAATCTTTACTTTAATGGCTAGATACTTTGCATTTATAGAGGAATGAGCAATTATCTTTTGTTTTTTAAAGAACCAAGTAATCATATTCGGTCCAACATAAATAGCTAGGTATGTTATTGATTTTCAATCGTCCTTAGTACCATCCTAATATATATCACACTAGGTGGTAATATGAAAATTGTTTGTTTCTAGTAGAAACAACCCATAATTTATAGTCCCTTTGAGATACCTTAGGATCCATTTGACTTGCATCCAATGACACTCTAATTGTTGATGCAGATACTGAGATATCTTGTTAACTACATAACAAATATCAAGTTGGATTATGGAAAAAAATTAGATTCCACCAACCATACTTTGAAATAGAGTAAGATCATTGAAGAACTCAGTATGAGATGAAATTAATGATTCTTTTGGATAAATAAAACTATAAATATCCTTGGCATTAAAAATATTTTTTTTCTAACAATTCATGAATATAGTTAGCTTAAAAGAGTAACAAACCTATCTTTATTCAAGAAGCCTCCACACCAAGAAAAAAACTTAAACATTCCAATTCTTTTAAAGGGAACTTAATTTGTAACATGTGAATAACATGTTAACAAATGACTTATTGTTCCCTATAACCATGTCATCCACGTAAATGAGGAAGAAGACTATTGTGTAAGGATATTTGTAAAAATAGAAGAATTTATCAGTTTTAAAGTCATGAAAACCAAGATGTAATAATTTTATGGTAAGACATTTATACCATTATCTTAGAGCTTGCTTAAGACCATAGATTGACTTGTTAAACTTGCAAACGTAATATGGTAAATTAAGATGCTCAAAACCTTATGGTTGCTTTATAAACACATCTTCATAAAGTATGCCATGCAAAAAAGCATCTGACACATCATATTGGTTAACATTCTGATTATTCAAAATAGCCAAATAAATAATTAATTAAACCACTGCTAACTTTATTATAAGATCGAAAGTGTCTTTATAATCAATGCCAGGTCGTTGATAAATCCCTTTGGCAACTAAATGTGCCTTATATCAAGCAAAATTACCATTTCTCCGGCTTAATTTGAAAATTTCACTTATTGCCAATTAAATTTAGGGTAAGGGTGACAAGCATGTATGACTCAGAATACTGTGGACGTATCTTAGTGTAGGGTGTTGGAGGGTGGATGTCTTAGATTTATTGTGGTCATATTCATCCTCCTTATTGATGGTGCATCAAACATCTCGAGAACACATCCTATATAAAAAGTATATCTAAAGGGCTATGTATTTTTTTGTCTTTATGAACCCCTGGTCACAAAAACCCATCATCATGTAGAAATTTGTTTAGCTTTTCCCGATCATCTCTCTAAGCATCCTAAGCTGAATCATACTTGATTGATCTCAATCATAACATTCTTTATCCATGAAGAATATGGAGAAAACCTTGAGTGTAAGCTCCCAGTATGAGGGCTCTATGATCTCTAAGAAACGAGACCACGTTCTAACACTGATCAAGTCCTAAACCTGCTGGGTCAAGCTGATCTACTCTAAGACCTCCCAATTGATGCATCTATTTACCCCAAACCTCTTCTCTTTGAGACTTTGATACTACTCCTCATAGGCCCTGAGATTGAAATATAATAAGTCATATCACTCTAGTAGATGTACTGCAGTTTCTCATGCTTGCGGTTAGCGAGCTCCACTTGATTCTTTAGATGATCCTTCTCCTCTTTGTCTTTTCCTAGGTATCTCCTTCACTATCTATTGTTGCACAACTTCCATTCTTCTCATCTTTGTACTTAAAACTAAATTAAGTGTGAGAAAATAACAAATATAAATACGAATATAAAATTTTCCCAACACTTAGTTTGTATGTTAGCTACATTATGAAATTGTGAAAAGACACATTTTAAAATTGAATTAAAATAAAAATAATGTAATAAAAAGTAAAATATAAAATATAAAATGACAAAATTAATAAAAAATTAAAATTCAATTAAAAATAAAATCAATCTACATATTCAATTACTAATATAAATCCTAAAAATGAAAATTCAATTACATAATCTAACAATTAAACCTATACTAACAAAATTAAAGCCTAATTCATGCAAAATACTAAATTGAAATGAAATTATAAAATAACATCTATTTATTAAAAAAATAACTTAAAATAGAATTTCACAAAAAATCATCACAATTCATCACATAGTGAGTAAAATCGTGCCCTAAATCGAATCTCATTCAATCATCATGCGATTTAACAAATTAATCCAATAATTCATATGGAAAAGGATACAATTCAAGTTCTAATTTAAAATCAAGCAAAAAAATAGGTTAAATCACACTAAGATGTAACAATGTCATCACCCTAACCTTTTGGGGATGAAAATCCCTAAAATTGACAAAATACACAAAATTTTGAGTATAAATCAAGTAAAATGAGAGAAAATGAAGGATGATATGGTTTTTAAGGGCTGGCATAAACTTACATGATTGGTTACTTGGTCGTGTAAAACTGATCATGTAAGTCACAGATGCATGAAATTGTAAGGGAAACGGCTGTGAAGTATCACGAACATATATGGTTGGTTACACAGTCATAACTGACCTTATAGGTCATACACGAGCGTGTCTTATGATCATGTAGCTCTCTGTAAATGTATGTGTAAAATTTTTAGAGGTTTTAAATTGTATATGACCGTGTCTAGAGATCGTGTAGGTCTTTGTAAACGTGTGTAATGTGTTGAACTGAAATTTATGTATATGCATGCTTATACACGGGCGTGTACATGACTATGTATAACACAAAAATTCTTTAGAATTTTTCAAAAATGTTCACTCAAAGTCACAAAATTCAACATACATATTATAGAAATGAAAACTTTGCACAATCAAATGAAGATGCTCTATATGCTAACATAAAACAAACCAAAAATCAACAAAATCCTATACTAATACTAAAATGGAAACAAAATAAAATGATCAAATTAAATGAAATCTATCTTAATTCTTGGGTTGCCTCCCAAGTAGCACTTATTTAATGTCTTTAGCTTGATGTACCCTTCAAGTTTATGGTGACTTATAAAGATTGAGTTTTGGTTTCTTTACCATAGGTTCCATAATCTCTAAGTAAGCTACCTACTTTTTCATATTGCCTCATTTATTATGTTTACTACCTCGAACTTTCAAAAGCTCTAATGGACCTATAAAGGAAAAGTTTTGTAAAATACCTAAAAGTGAATGATTACATAATTTGCTAGATTCATTAATGTTAATAAGTTCAAGGGAGTGATTCATAACATCAAACATTTTAAGTACAACCTCTTCTTCTCCCTACCCTTAGTATTAACTTACCTTACCAACGTCGATAATTGACTTAATAGTAGCTAAAAAGGGTCGACCAAGGACTAGAGGTACCTCTACATCTTCCTTTATGTCAAGAATCACAAAGTTTACTGGGAAGATAAACTTGTCAACCTTAATACCATCCCCTAGGTCGAATAAAGCCTTTTCTATTTTTAAGCTACTAATTTGACAAGGGTTAGTAAAATTCCCTAAATCTTTGACTTCTCCAGGAGTTTGCTTTGTAGAATTGTTAAGCACCTTCCATTCACCGTTACAGTCGCCAACTCCTCTAACTTTCTCTTGTTTGTTAGTAAATCCTTCAAGAAGTTTAAATACTTTGGCATATACACAAGAGCTTTAATAATGGGTACGTTAATCTTTAGTTGTTTAAATAGTTTAAGGAACTTACCAAACTGCACATCCGTTAGATATTTCATTATTTTAGTAGGATAAGGGATGGTAGGTCGAAATTCCTTGAATTTTTAAAGATGTCCACCATTATCTTTTTCTTAACTCCTAGTGTTACTATCCTTATTCTCTTGGGGTTCATTTTCATCTTGCAACTCTTTTCCACTCCTAACGGTGATTGCCATGACACATTTTTAAAGATTTATCTTGGTGGTACTCAGTAAACTCCCTTGTGGTCTTTTAAATAGTAATTTTACAAGATGCCTGACTTAAATTTCCAAGTTACATACGGAAGCCTTTGTTCTTTGATGTCTTGCATCTAGAAATCCTTTCTTATAAATTCATCTTCTTATCTTGAGGTAGATATTTCTAAAATCATAGTGGAGGGTTGTTCCTTGCATGCCTTTGATTCCACTAAAAGAAATTCGGGGTGATTCCTCCATTATAGATTATACGTATTGCTATATGGATTATTCTAGGGTCTAAAAGCATTCCCCATGCAATCCACATATTCGTGCTGCTGTGCTTAACAATCTTAACCTTGATGTCCTAGCCCGCTACTGTATAACCTAGAACTAAGGGTTCATTAATAATCCATCATTCTTTTTACTTAAAACCTCAACTAGGTTTTCCAATTATGTAACTGTATCTACTTCATATACCCCCTTTGGCTTGCTAAATCTTGTTTTAGAAGAGCAATATTAATAGTTATTCATAGCCATATATTTAATAAGTTTATGGGCAGCTTATGATGTCTTATTATCCATAGTGCCCCCCAACTGTTGCATCTATCATCTACCTCATAGTCTGATTTAGCCCATTCCAAATGGTCTGAATTTGCATCCATAATGGTAGACCATAAAGTGGGCATATCTTCAACATCTATTTAAATCTCTTCTATATTTCATATAACGTCTCTGAGTCAGCATGGGAATAGGAGGAGATATCGTTCCTTAGTTTGGTAATCTTTGTTGGCGAGAAGTACTTAAAAAACTTCTTTACTATTTGGTCGCATGTAGTAAGTGATGATCTAGGTAGATAATTCAACCATTGCTTCACCCTTCCCCTCAATGAAAATGTGAACAATCTTTTTGCATCATCAATGGAGCCATTGACTTTAAAGGTGTCATACATCTCCAAAAATTTTGTGATATATACATTGGAGTCCTCATCTTGTAGCTTATCAAAATGAACAAACTGTTGCACCATTTGAGTGATACTTGGTTTAATCTTAAAATTTTAACATTAATAGTCCATCTCACAATGCTATAATCCACTCTTATCAACTCCGGACTAGTGTAATCAAACATAGTTCTTGGTTGGTCTACTAAGATCCTGATTCTTCAGTATCAATATAACCTTCCAAGTCCTCTATCGGTCAATCTAACTTGAACTCTCTAGGTAGGGTTATGTGAAGATTTCTATAAGCTATTCTCTCAATCTCTAGATCTTCGTCTACTAAATAGGATGGATTACCTCAGGTTATAAACTAACCCTAAGATCTATGAAAGTAAGAAAATCAAAGAATCAATAAAATAAACTAATTAAAATCAAAAAAGTAAAACGAGATTAAAAAGTAATAATGGCTAGATTAATAAAAATTAGGCTTTCCTAATATTATAGTCCCTAATAATGACGCCAAAAACTTGATGTGTGAGATATTATATGCTTTAATTACAAGTGGATAGTGTAGCTATAGCTGGCACTGGCAAGTATGAGTCAATCCTACAAGAACTGTAAGTATTAATATTAACCATTTTTCTATATTTAATCGTTAAATCAAGTTATGGATTTAATTTAAAACTAAACTAAACTAAGGTTTAACACAAGAATAAACTAGGATAAAGAAAGCATTGGGATTCAACAATATAAAATAAGTAGTACCTAGGTGATGAATCCCCCTAAGATATCTTAAATGTTCACCCTTTATCACAAAATTAAATTATTGATTAGACCATGAAAATTTCTATCTTATGTTAATTTCTTTCTCAAAACTATGATTAATTGAAGCCTTTTTCTAGTTTAAACCCCTAAGATTGCTTTAATCGATTCATGAATTTTACTATAGGTTTGACTCTAATCTAGAGGATTTATGTGGACCTATCTCTAGGTATGTATGCAACTCCTTCCAATTATAGTAGATCTATTCATACAAGAGGATTTCTCAATCTCAATAATATGAAATTAAACATTGAACTAATATCTTGAACATATTAATTCAAAAATATAAGTGCATAATTGAATGACAATAAATCAATCAATTGAATTGTATTGAATAAAAGACTATATCATACTATCTATCCCAACTTGGGCTTTATCACACCTAGATACTAAACAAATTAGTTCTTAAACATAGAAAACAAAACCAGCATCAAGTATTCAGAAGAATAAATAGAAATAAAAGAATCCATGATCTATATATCCACCTTTATCTATAATAAAATCATTTTAAAGTCTTATTGACACTACAACAAAGTAGAGTATTGGCTATGAAAAAATGTAGCTAAATGTTTAAAAAATGACACTATAGTTATTTGTGATGTTTTTGTTTCTTCGTCAATTCCTCATAGTTGAAAATTATAAGTGACATTTTCAAAAATCGTAGCCAAAAAGTATCAGCTATGAAATTTTTTCGTAGCTAAAACATTATAAAAACATAGCTAAAAATTGAATGTTGGCATGAAAAGTTTTGGTGCCAAATAATTTACACTAAAAATAAAACATAGCTAATAGTTTTTGGCTATGTTTTTATCTTCGTAGCTATATAGTATTTGCTACATTTTCTATAATGTAGTCAAAATTTATTAACTAGTTTTTTCATAACGTAGCCAAATGTTATTTGCTATGTTAAATATATCATAGTCAAATATTATTTGCTACACTTTTAATAATGTCACAATATGTTATTTGTTACTTTTTAATCTATGATATTGAACATTATGTTTTGTACATAATATATTAACATGTTTTTTATTGCAAATTATTTGTTTATTATTATTTTATTAAATCATATAAAATAGCATTAATTCAAAAATCAACTGTTATATATAAAAAGTAAAATTATATAAATATCATTAAATTATATCAATAAAAAATATAACATTAAAGGATGATCCTTTGTTCCTATACAAGATATAAATAACAATTGAACAATTTTTATAAACAAAACAGTAAATAAAAGATCATTTTACAAATTATAATATGTCATGCTCAAATTACAAAAATATTAGAGTATAACTTGAACTAGTACTTAGGGTTGTTTGGATTGCTAGTTATTAAAACAAACTTGAATTGATCACCACGAACAACCCTAGAAGAGTTAATTAGATGGCTACGGAGTTAATATCTTTTAGAGAGTTAATATCTTCTAGAGTTAATATCTTTTAGAGAGTTAATATCTTCTAGAGAATTAATATCTTTTAGTCAAAATGACTACTTAGGGTTGTTAAAAGATGCATTACAATTCAAAGTGAATGCCACAAGGAAATTAAGCAGTAAAAGAACATTAAAACAACAATTTTACATGGTTTTATAAAACAAGAAGTAAAATAAAGCACAGTCGAATGGGAGGAAATTCAATTAGAAATAATTTTTAGCTGGTGCTCAGAAAAGGGTTAATCCAAATAGACATCAAATCTACATGCAAAAGTGATATTTGTGGGAATCCATTTAATCAAATAAGTCATGTGCACTACTCTAGCAGCTTCTAAAGGCTTTGGGCTCTCCTCGGTAAGATTAAAATGAATAATTAGCGAGAAGAGAGATACTTAAGATTGATAATACAGGTAACATTAGCACTTAAGGAACCACAAACATGGTCCTTGTTATATCTAATAGTTACACTCTTATGAGTGTACAACAAATGCTTGCCAATATCACTGCCCTTATCAATATGCAACTCACGAACAAAGCCTAAAACATCAATAACACATGTTTAAATACAAAATACAAATAACAGATATCATATGCAGAAAGAATAAGAAATTGGCAAAACATACCCTATAATGGCAGGTGATCTAAACTTGCAACCACAAGATGATAGATGAATCATCAAATAAGAATCAAAAGGGGAAAATGTGTAAGATCCTCAAGGAAGAATAAGGAAAAATTAACATGGTTCCTAACAAAAGTACAAACTTATATCCAACAAATAAGTATTGGAAATGCTCTATTTACCACACATACATGATAACATGTAGAGGGAGAATAACTTTCTTCCTTTTACATTACTGTTCATTTGAGCAAGATAGTGTGAAAAAAAGGTGAAGATGAAAAATGAATAGTTAAGAACAAACACAACTAAAAAAGAACATAACTCTTTCAACAAAAATTGTAGCCTAGTTGTCGTATTTCTAGTAAAGCAATTTCTCATTGTTAACTAATTAGTAACACTAAGTAAGCTCATGTTATGGTTAAAAAAAGATGCATGCAGTTTGATTTAGTATAATTTCTTAGGAAAACATATTAGTAAAAGTTTCTAAGGTGATTACCTTAGACAACATTTCAAACTGTTGAGATGACTGAAAATATATCTAAAGATCTCTCAACTCAAAGTTCAAAAACATTTCCATTATTCTCAAGTATGTCACCAATAATATAGTTATAAGTATTAGTTATGATTTTTAAAAAGCGACAACATTAACCGCATCATTGTTTAGTTCAAAAAGGATGTTCCCTTGGCTACCAAGATATTTAAATGGAATGGGTTAAATTCCACGACAGAGTTTTAATATTATATTCTAAAACCTAAATGTCCCAAAACCTCTTGTCACAATATCAACTCATATATTTCAAACACAAATTAAAATACTATTATTCACTCTCCCCTTTGGAATACAATTCAAAATTAAATACATCATATACCCATGAAGAATTCAAACCAATATCTGTTCTCAATTGCATCCTTAAATTGTTTGACCTTTGCTTCATCAAGTTCAAGCTAACAAATTGTACCTCTCCCCACATTCTCTATAATGGAAAGAAAAATTATCAAAGAAATGAAAAGAAAAACTGCAACAACTTTGTTATGACAAATTGAAGACTAAGGGAAGCTCAAATATGACAAAGGTACATACTCTACAATTTTATATCAATATAGCTATCAATAAGTGAAGTTCCGCCAAGACTACCGTGCTTGTTCGCGGCATTGCCATTCGGGTGGTAAAAGATAAGGCTATAGTAGTTATAAGTTTCTTGTAGATAGTTGTAAGGGTAGACTTGTTAACCTATAGGGTAACTTTGTCATTCGATTAATACTAGAAAACAAAAGGTAAATATAAATAATAAAAAAGAATAAGTATAACTGATTTTTCATTAGTACTGCCAAAATAAATATTAGTAGAACTATGTATAAATAACTAAAACTAAAAGGAAAAGAAAAAGGAGAGAATAGTACCAAACTAAAATATCTACAAAAGGTGTAGTTCAAATTATAGCCAATGGTGAGACAACATGTAGAACAACAACAATATTCACCTATCGAAAAAAAAGAACCCACATAATTCTTTTCAATGGAATGGTTCCTTTTGAAGCACTTCTTATCATAGATAATGTTGTTTTGATTTTACATGAACTTAACAATCCAACAAAGTGGAAAAGAATCTCTCAGGCAATTACCACAGAATTGGAGAGAGCCATGCATGGTGAATGTAATATGAGTCTGCAACATCACATAACTATGCAAAAGATAAGGTAGATTCTTAAATAAGAAAAATGAACCTTTTCCAATCGAACAAAATAAACAAAGATTGTCAGAAAATGTAACCACTGTTAGGATAGTATAAACATGAGAACAAATTAATTGTACATATGGTCTACTTACATTCAAATGCATGAAAAAAGCATATGAAAATGGGTGACAATGCTCTATTGAAGCAAACAAAACACAGATTTCAAAACTAACTTTTCCAAAGACTAAGGTTTAAGACTCAGATGTAAGAAGTAGATACTGATTTAATTATGTTAAAACATATATATCTTAATAGTTGACCTTTTCGGAAGAAAGTATTATTGTAGCAAATTGATGTCTATAATTTTTAAGCTTACAACTAAAGGAAAGGTCTATTGCTAGTCAATGGAGGTAGTATACTGGGATCACATCTATATCACTATAAGAAAGGCACCTTTGAATTAGCTTATGATCTCTAAATATAGGAAGCCTATCTCAAATGCATGACTTTACTAATTCCATACATAAGTTACAAGAACGTGTGCTAAATGATAGGGGAAAAATCAAACATGTAATGTCTCATAACTAGATCTAAACCAAAAGAAAAATGGCATAAAATTGCTACCATCCTTTCATAAATTATGCCAATGCACTACCACCAAGGTATGTCTCATAAATCAACAATAGAAACCAAAGCCCTAACTTTGACAACAACAATAACTAAGAGCATGCACAAAAAGAAAGAGTTAAATGAAAGGACTAACTTATACGAATCAAAATTGGAGAAAACAAAAATAAGGGAAGAAAGAAGTAAATGTAAAAAATAAACCTTGTGATCAGACTTGGAGGCTAGGACGAGAGAGAGAAGACAGAGGAGGGGGAGGCGGCAGGAGGTAGAGGGGGAAGATGATAAGAGATAAAGGAGTAACATGCAGATAGTAGCAAAGATGAACAGAAATTGAATTAAAAGACACATGAAGACAGAATAAGACAAGGAATCTGGTGGAGCAGAAGTACAAGAAGACATAAAAACCAAAGCAATAAGAGGGATCTGTGAGTTTAGGTTATACGTCTCACAAAAATTATGATGTTTATAATGTTTTGTGCTCTTCTTCTTTTGGTTACAAAAACATATTTGTAGCTAAAACCTTTCTACTATGAATTTTAGAAAATTTTGCCTGAAGTTAAAGTAGAGTTTATGCTTCACTATGCCACAACTTTTATAATCCATAGCCAAAAAATTACTTTTAGCTACGATTTTCCAATTTCGTAGCCAAAAGTTTGCCTTTAGCTATGAATTTAAAATCGTAGCGAATTAAAACATAGGAATTTATCCTTCAATAGGCGATGATTCTAAATTCGTAGCCAAAAGTTTACTTTTAACTTCGATTTTAGAATTACGGCAAATTATGACGTAGGAGGCTATGTTTCAATAGGTGAGGACTTATAAATTTCATAGCCAAAAAGATACCTTTAGTTAATAAAATCATAACAAATTAAAACGTAGGAAGTTATCCTCCAATAGGCGACAATTCTAAATATTCATAGCCAAAATTTTAGTTTTAGCTATGACTTTCTAATTTTGTAGCCAAAAGTTTACTTTTAGCTATGAATTTAGAATCATAGCAAATTAAGACAAAAGATTTTGCTTTAATAGGCGATGATTTTTAAATTTCATAGACAAAAAATTACTTTTAGCTATGATTTTCCAATTTCGTAACCAAAAGTTTACTTTTAACTACGAATTTAAAATCGTAGCAAATTAAAACATAGCCAAAATGATATATTTGGAGGTTTTACTTCAATAGGGAATAAATTTTAAATTTTATAGCCAAAAAGTTACTTTTAGCTACGATTTTATAATTTTGTAGCCAAAAGTCTACTTTTAGCAACAAATTTAAAATTGTAGCAAATTAAAGCATACAAAACTGACAATTGTTATAGTGTGAAAGGCTGTTCTTTATCAGATCCTTTTAAGTAATCTTCATGTTCTCCTCGTCCTTGGGTCAGAACTACTTCTTCTACCCTCTATCTGATGTCTAATTCTACTCTAATTGCTTCCTCCTTTGTCTAGCCTTTATAATTCCTTTTAAAAAGCAAAACAAGGTTTTTAAAGTATGCATGGTCACTTACACGGCCGCATGAGTGATTGAATATCTCAAAGTAACGTCAAAATTACAATTTTACACATTTTCAAAAGCTTACACTAGCTATATACATGACTTTGTATGTCACATACATAGGTGTGTATCTTCACGCGTTCATAAACAGCATCTTTGAAGCTTCACATGTTTATATTAGCTTACATGCCCCCTATACATAACTGTATGTCTCCAAAGTTGCTTCAATTCTTCCATTTTATGCCTCAATTTTCTCCAATTCTTCTTCTTTTGATCTATAAAGGCAATTATTACATAAAAACACGCTTGAAATAAAATAAGTACCAAAAATAATATAAAACTCTTAAATAATAGGCAAACCACACTAAATAAAGGTATAAAAATATAGTCAATTATTTGTTTATTAGAGTGCTAGGTAAAGAGGGTGCAAGAATGATTATGAATAGAAGAGCTTGAATAATGAATATGTTAAAACAACATAGTGTATAACCCACATTCATTCTAGCCAACTAGCAGTGATTCCTTCTTATGGATAATCTTATTCCCAAAATGGTTAGGAAATATGTATTAGCTTTGGTAAAAGAATAAACAGAAATCAAGTTATTGCAAGATTGTGAAATATGTAAAATATCAAGCAAGTAAAAAAACAAAATTAGAAGAGCTAATATTAGAGATTGAGATTGTTTTACCATTTCTAATGTGGACTTCATTAGGGCCTTCATACTCATGATGTGATGTAAGAATTTTAATATTAGGTATAGGATAACGCGTTATCCCAATATCTATGATCCATTGATGTTTCAATAAAGAGTTAGATGTAGCCAAATTGGCATTCGACCTAAAAGTTTGTGGTTGTTTTTTAATTAAACCTTATACTTGAACACTGTTTGGCTTAATGACCATAGCCACCATATGTATGACATATCCGAGTTGAGAAATTAGTTAATGCTGGAACCCCTCCCCGGGCGGGTCCACGGCCCGACGTCCTAAGTGACATCTGGACCTGTGGCCCACGGGGG
>JANQAP020000258.1:1108460-1121698 GCA_026874005.2 Erythroxylum coriaceum
GAACTTAACAATCCAACAAAATGGAAAAGAATCTCTCAAGCAATTACCATAGAATTGCAGAGAGCCATGCATGGTGAATTTAATATGAGTCTGCAACATTACATAACTATGCAAAAGATAAGGTAGATTCTTAAATAAGAAAAATGAACCTTTTCCAATCGAACAAAATACACCAAGACTGTCAGAAAATGTAACCACCATTAGGCTAGTCTAAACATAAGAACAAATTACTAGTACATAAGGTCTACTTACATTCAAATGCATGAAAAAAGCATATGAAAATGGGTGACAATGCTCTGTTGAAGTAAACAAAACATATATTTCAAAACTGACTTCTCCAAAGACTAAGGTTTAAGACTCAGATGTAAGAAGTAGATACTAATTTAATTATGCTAAAACATATACATCTTAATAGTTGACCTTTTAGGAAGAAAGTATTATTGTAGCAAATGGATGTCTATAATTTTTAAGCTTACAACTAAAGGAAAGGTCTATTGCGAGTCAACGGAGGTAGTATACTGGGATCACCTCTATATCATTATACGAAAGGAGCCTTTGAATAAGCTTATGATCTCTAAATATAGGAAGCCTACATAAGTTACAAGAACGTGTACTAAATGATAGGTAAAAATCGAACATGTAATGTCTCATAACTAAATCTAAACCAAAAGAAAAATGGCATAAAAATGCTACCATCCTTTCATAAATTATGCCAATGCATTAACACCAAGTTATGTCGCATGAATCAACAATAGAAACCAAAGCCCAAACTTTGACAACAATAATAACCAAGAGCATGCATAAAAAGAAAGAGTTAAATGAAAAGGCTAACATATATGAATCAAAATTGGGGAAAATAAAAATAAGGGAAGAAGAAAGAAATGTAAACAATAAACCTTGTGATCAGATTTGGAGGCAAGGACGAGAGAGAGAAGACAGAGGAGGGGGAGGAGGCAGGAAGTAGAGGGGGAAGACGATAAGAGATAATGGAGTAACATGCAGACAGTAGCAAAGATGAATAGAACTTGAATCAAAAGACACATGAAGACAAAATAAGATGAGGAATCTGTTGGAGCAAAAGATACAAGAAGATAGAAGAAGCAAAGCAAGAAGAGGGATATGTGAGTTCAGGTTATATGTCTCACAAAAATGATGATGTTTATAATGTTTTTGTGTTCTTCTTCTTTTGGTTACAAAAACATATTTGTAGCTAAAACCTTTCTGCTATGAATTTTAGAAAACTTCGCCTAAAGTTGAAGTAGAGTTTATGCATCACTCGGGCACAATTTTTATAATCCATAGCCAAAAAATTACTTTTAGCTACGATTTTCCAATTTCGTAGCCAAAAGTTGTCCTTTAGCTATGAATTTAAAATCGTAGCAAATTAAAACATAGGAGTTTATCTTTCAATAGGTGATCATTCTAAATTCGTAGCCAAAAGTTTACTTTTAACTTCGATTTTAGAATTGCAGCAAATTATGACGTAGGAGGTTATGTTTCAATAGGCGACGACTTTAAAATTTCATAGCCAAAAAGATACCTTTAGCTAATAAAATCATAACAAATTAAAACGTAGGAAGTTATCCTCCAATAGGCGACAATTCTAAATATTCATAGCCAAAAAGTTATTTTTACCTTTGATTTTCTAATTTTGTAGCCAAAAATTTACTTTTAGCTATGAATTTAGAATCGTAGCAAATTAAGACAAAAGATTTTGCTTTAATAGGCAATGATTTTTAAATTTTATAGCCAAAAAGTTACTTTTAGCTACGATTTTCCAATTTCATAGCCAAAAGTTTGCTTTTAACTACGAATTTAAAATCGTAGCAAATTAAAACATAGCCAAAATGATATATTTGGAGGTTTTGCTTCAATAGGGGATAAATTTTAAATTTTATAGCCAAAAGTTACTTTTAGCTACGATTTATAATTTTGTAGCCAAAAGTTTACTTTTAGCAACAAATTTAAAATCGTAGCAAATTAAAGCATAATTGAAACTGACATTTGTTGTAGTGTGAAAGGTTATTCTCTATCAGATCTTTTTAAGTAATCATTTTGTTCTCCTCGTCCTTGGCTCAGAACTACTTCTTCTACCCTCTATCTGGTGTCTAATCTGACTCCAATTGCTTCCTCCTTTGTCTAGCCTTTATAATTTCCTTTTAAAATGCAAAACAAGGGTTTTTAGAGTATGCATGGTCACTTACACAGCCATGTGAGTGACCGAATATCTCAAAGTAACCTCAATGGTCACTTACACAGCCATGTGAGTGATCAAATATCTCAAAGTAACCTCAAAATTACAAATTTATACATTTTCAAAAGCTTACACTGGCTATATGCAAGACTTTGTAAGTCACATACATAGGTGTGTATCTTCACATGTTCATAAACATTGTCTTTTAAGCTTTACATGTTTATATTAGCTTACATGGTCCCTATACACAACTGTATGTCTCCAAAGTTGCTTCAATTCTTCCATTTTATGCCTCAATTTTGCTTTAATTGTTCTTCTTTTGATCTATAAAAGCAATTATTACCTAAAAACACACTTGAAATAAAATAAGTACCAAAATAATATAAAACTCTCAAATAATAAGCAAAACACACTAAATATGAGTATAAAAACATAGTCAATTAATTGTTTATTAGAGTGCTAGGTAGAGAGAGTGCAAGAATGATTATGAATAGAAGAGCTTGAATAATGAATAGGTTAAAACAACATAGTATATAACCCACATTCATTCTGGCCAACTAGCAGTGATTCTTTCTTGTGGATATCCCTAATCCCAAAATGGCTAGGAAATATTTATTAGCTTTGGTAAAAGAATAAATAGAAATAAAGTTATTGCAAAATTGTGAAATATGTAAAATATCAAGCAAGTAAAAACCAAAATTAGAAGAGCTAATATTAGAGATTGAGATTGTTTTACCATTTCTAATTTGGACTTTATTAGGGCCTTCATACTCATTATGTGATGTAAGAATTTTAATATTAGGAATAAGATAACGCGTTGTCCCAATATCTATGATCCACTGATGTTTCAATAAGGGGTTGGATGTAGCCAAATTGGCATTCGACCTAAAAGTTTGTGGTTGTTGTTGATTAAACCTTATACTTGAACATTGTTTGGCTTAATGACCATAGCCACCATAAATATGACATATCCAAGTCAAGAAATTAGTAGATGATCTTTGTGAACCAGTAGCTCCTTGATGAGAATATTGTGTAAAAGGACCACCATTAAAATGGATTGAATAGGTATTTCATCCCTGGCCATGATTTCGACTACCATGACTTCTACTTATAGAATTTGTTGTGTACCATTGAAATTAGAAGAAAAAGATTATTGATTATTAGCCTGTTTGTTGTATGACTTCCTTTGATGATACATCGCTAAATAAATTTTCTTTTTTACTTAAGAGTAATCCAAACTTGTGGTTACTTATTAGAGAACAAGTTCATTGAACTAACCTGATATGAGAAATTCATTTGGAACATTACTTGTATATCTATGAAAATTCTCATACTGATGATTGTATAAGTGATCATTTGACTCGAGATCTCCAAAGTTATCTTGTATAGGAATTTCTATGTTTTGATACTATTTATAACCTATTCAAATCATAGGCCGTTTAATCAGTAGTCATGAACTATATGGAGGTAGTTGTGTTATCAAGATATGATTCATCACTCTAAAGTAATTAGGGAGAATTTTCCGTTGTTTTAGATTAGTATTGGTTTGGGAAAGCTTTGGCTAAGATGAAATGATGCTTTGTAAATAGTTTACAAATGTCATTAATTGAATTAATAGCTAATGGTGAAAAATTAATATGATTGGACTAAAAAAGAATAGGCATTAATTCCATGCTTTACATAATCAGAACATTGTATGATAAAATGATTGAATTATAAGAAAAAATCATGCACGGAAAGGTTAGTCAAAACTATTTTGATATTCTTAAATATTTGGTTGGTCATAATGCGTTGGTAGACGCTAATCTGGATTTATGGTTATAAATTATTTAATTGGAGAATTAAAGATAAATTAAAAGGAGTTTTAATATATCTAATTCTAATTATGAATTAGAATTAGAATTTATAATCATTGTCAACATATTTAAGAACCTAATAAGTTAGATATAAAGAATGGGTTGAAGAGAGTAAAGATATTTTCAATCAAGTTGGACTTAATTGTAAAGTTTGAGAAACTTTATGATTAAATATGAGATATTTAATAAAGATCAATATGAGATATTATATTTTATTTAGGCATAATTGATATTTAATTAGAATTATTTGTAATTCTTAAATTGCTAAAATGTTTCAAACTTATTATAAATAAACTTAAGCTCTAATAGAGCTAGTACTTCTTGCTTAACCCTCTCTATAAGAGTTACAGAGTTCTCTCAACATGTTCTATAAATACCATTAGAAGTCAAAAACTTATACAGCTAAAGTGGTTAAGATGAATCAGTTTTGAAAACGGTTCGATAGATACGACAAGAAAAGATCAAGTTTCAGTATAAGGTACAAATTAAGATTTATGTTTTATTATGATTTAATTGTTAATTATTTTATAAAATTAAAATGATCTTAATTTTCAGGAAATCAAAATACGAAAAAATTTTGTAATTATTCCACTACGGTTAAGATCTAATCTTGTCCTGATTTTTCAACAGTAAAATAGCTTGTTGAGTGAGTAGACATTCTAAGCTCAACTTTCAACAAGTAATTAAGCAAATTAGCCACAAACTAGTCAAGCAATTGCTCAAGGCTTAACTACAGTGCTACAGTAATATTGCTTTTCTATTTTGTTTAATCCATTGGCAGGTAAAAATAAGAATGTCTAGATAGCAACACAAGCTATCGGGTACGCGGGCTACCCTAATTCGTTGATAACGCATTATAGTTTTTATTGAAGTGTACACTTGTAACGGGTGCAGTATATATATAGGGGCATTGGAGTGTATGAAAAGAAACCTAGATAGGTGAAAAGAAGGATTCTATCATATTATTTCTTTTGTGCAATGCTACTCTTTTGGAAGAAGATATTTAGGTGATCGGTACCAAGATTTAGCAAGTTCCTGAATCTAGAATCTTAACATCACCTAACTAATTCATTCTTGTTGTTCTTGCTTAGTTTCCGGTGCCTCACGAAACTTAAAAAAAAAAAGATGGAACTAGTCAGTTTTAAGGAACAAGTCACTGGAAGCTCTTCTATCATCGAGCTTTGAAGCACACTTAATTTCTGGTTTTGCTTGTTTTTGGCAGAGTGGTTAAGCACCTATTCTAAGGCTGATCAGTACTTGAAACGATTCACATTCTTGGAGTCCGGACAAGGGCTACTCTTGAGGCGGGTTTGGGATCTTGGACCTCTACGCTAGCTTTGTTATCCTCGTGAAGTGAAATGTAATTGACCATGAGTCAAATTGCTTCGCAAATATTTCTGAAGTTGGCATTAATCCCCATTTTCACACTTTCCACCTCCCCTCTTGAATTGCTAGAAATCGTATTTCCAAGAACTTTGATACTTGATAACTCTACCAATCCGCCTGGTATTATGTTACATAAAATGCATAGCAGGCTTTTCTCTTACCATGCAGGATAATGCCATAAGTCTTAGGTACCGAATATATAATAATCTTACGGGCAGGGACTTATATAATGGTCTGATCATGATCACAATTGCAGTCGTAATTTCATTGTTGCAGATGTTGTTTAACAAGTCACAGACCACGTAGTGTGGATCTTTTAAAGAAATTATAGGTCAAAAGCATTGCAAATCGATGTGAGTTGTATAATTGCAATGGGCTAAATAAATGATACATATTAAACGATATTTAAACCTTTGCCACTTATTCACATATTTAATTTTTTATTCTTAGAATAGAGTTTCACATGACAGTGAATTTAAGTCCTTACTCAAATATCTGCTCTAACCTCTAAACTGATATAAATTGTGTCACAAAAATTGGTAATTAATGACCTACTGAGAACTGAGAAGAACAGTTGCTGCTGCCTACATAGACTACATTTATATGTATATCTACACGAGCATATATAATACATAGACCGAGTGGAGCATGCGCTATTGTTTATTGTCTGATGTCTCATGGGACTTTTTTTTTTTTTTTTAGTTGTAATCGTCTTCCTTGTTGTTGTCAGGCTGGCACTTGTTGTCCTCAAACAATACATCCCAATGCAGCCTAACCCTAACCCTAACCCTAATCTTAAAAGAGTTTAAATGTAAGAAAACAAGGCCTTCTAAAAATACATTTGCCTTTCCATCAGCGTTTCGAGGCGACACGAGCACTTTCCCGGCGTTTCCTCCCACCTCCTGGAAATTCTCAAAATTTTCTATGGATTTTCGTGATATCATTTGCCCCAAAATGCCCTTATATTCCCTTTATATTTTCAGGCAGATCCCACCGCCTTCTTGTACATGTTGATGATGACATGAATCACCATGCCATACACGTATCTATGGATCAGTATATTGAGTTCTGGACACCAATTGAAGAGTATATTATATCAAAGCAACCCAGCAATACAAATGCCGAATGCCTTTTCATTTTGACACAACATTATCATCTTAAATTCTTTACTAGAAAGTCCTTGAACTTTGCAAGCTTTTTGTTTTTCTTTGTTCCAACTTAGTGGTTATTGAGTCCGAAGGCCAATATATTAGAACAAATGCTGGTCTTTTTATTTGAAGGAATTCAGCCCAAGATCTGCAAGAAGCTATGTAATATTTTAGCCGTATTACAAGCGAGGGCATTATGTGGGACAGTTCGTAACATATCTAATGTTGTGATCGCTGGGTGCTACTACCCCTTTCTGCATCAATACTTAAGGAGTAAGGACTAGTTAAGAGTTCATAAACCCGCCACAGAAAAGCTTTTCATGATCGTTATAAGTTCTGTTTCTTGGAAGTGACAAGGTAATAGGGTAAAATAGTAATAAAGAGAAATGACGGTGGGAGTGGTTGGTAGCTAGCTATTGATATTGGTCATGGAATGGTCAAAATTGGTTCCCAAATACGGTGATTATTTGTGCAAGAAAAGCAAGGCATGCAAACCGGATAATTGGCTGGTCTGGCTGCAACTTTTCAAGAAACCAAAAAGTCAATTAAAAACCTGCCACGTGTCACTCTCATTCCTCTGCATTTGGCCGCAATATCTGAAACGACGCGGGCTCTCTGGATTAAATGTGCTTGCCGCAAATGGCCGGTGACTTAATCGCTTCCCATCTTCACACTTTCCAAGATAGAAGATAGATTCTCGTTTAACTGCTTGCAGACTTTGTTTGCAAGACAATGTTTCTGCTTCCTCTTTGTTTGTTTCACTTCTTTGCTAGTGGATATTTCTGACAATAAACGATCAATTTTTTCTTTGCAAAGTTTCATCTCTCTCCTTTGATTTTCATTCTTTGCATGTGTTCTCACAAACCCTTCCTATTTTTTCTCTTTAGTGTTTTGACTGTCATGGAGATCATATAGAGTTGAACAAGGTTGAAAGAGATACTTACATGGAAGATAAGCGAGAGATGTGGGCCTTGCTTCCTTATTGTGAAGCACTTCAGTCAACTATTTAAGCCTTATATATGTGTGTTACAAGAATTTTGGGGAGTGTCAGTGTTCCTTTCAACAACAATGTGGAATTCGTAGGCTTTCTTTTTTATTTTCAATATTTTACTTTCCTTTGGTTTACCACCCTGTGTTCAGATTCTTTGCTTTATTATTGTTGTCGTTGTTTTGTGTAGAATATAAGTCTGAAACCTGAAACTCTGAAATGTTCAGCTTCTAAATGATGGAAAAGTAACCCTTTGACTGTCCTAGAAAACCAAACTATGAGAGCTTTTCAACTTCATAAATATTATTCGTGCTGTCAGATATATCTGTCTCTTAATATTTAATATACGTGTGTTGTATGTGATGCTTATGTATGCATCTGATGGGCATGGTAACATGTAGACTGTAAGGTAGAAAAGATGACAAGTATAGTTGCAAAAGTATAAATTTACGTACATATGCTCCTATTAATATAATTAATTTGACTTCGTTTTGAGTTCATCAAAACAGTAGATACACTATTAACCTTTTCCACGGGCTTCTCAGTTAGAATTGACTATTTTCTATTTGAGCAAACAGTAGATATACAGTGTACAATGTACCTTTACGATTAGCTTTATGTATAGAAGTGTGCGTGAGGTTGATGGTTAGAGCAATGGAGTTTGATGTATTCTCTGTAAATCTGGCTTAAGATATAGAAATCGATAAGCGCAAATGGAATTGAAATGCCTCCTCAGGAATGAGAAATTTAGCTTTTGACGGGGCACGAATATCAACTAAGTGGTCAACAGATTTCTACTTGGGGAACCAAACAAAATCCTTTAGAAAGTTTATGTGATTTGCTTAGCCACCAAATTTAAAAAATCAACAAGACAAGGGTAATTCTTACTCTTCCCTCCATTACTTCAAATATTTAATATGTCGGATTTAGATCTTAAAATATAGCACATCCGTACTCATGCATCTTCAACACATGCAGGGACTCGGGGATCTACAAATTTGGTCATTTAGGCGATGGGAGATCTTCTATGGCTTATGGATTTGATAAAGCTCATGCATCATATCTTAGTTTCTTGAAGATGGGAGAGAGAAAGAGAGAAGAGTAACTTTACGTAGGGTTAGACTAAGAGATGATTTGCAGAGTGTGGGAATGCCGGGCTTTGGGGAGTCATATATTGCATTGAACGAGGACGAGAGTTCCAATGAATCAAGTGGGGCTTCAAGAGAGATAGAGGAGGTGGAATAGGGCTTGGCATTAGTTGGAATTTTCCAGTTGGATTTGTGGGTTTGTCCCAATACCAAGTCTGAAGACCGCTAAACTAATAGTTTAATATGACGCTCGTGTCCGTATATAGTACATATGTAGATGGATATAAATGGGTATATTAATGTGAGATATTATAATTAGTATGACGGTGAATTGGCTTCAAGTGTTGGAAAATGGTGCTCATAAGGAGCTACTTCTACTTGGTTGATTTGTGTGTCAGTGTCTGTGTGGGTGAGAGGCTGAGAGGGTGAGAGTCTATTTTAAGATGTCGTCTTCCTTTCTTAAAGCTCTCTCTTTTGCATTCTCTCTACCTTGACTCTCCTCTCTCAAGCTTACGAAAACAAGATTTCAACTTAGGTCAAACTTTGAGAGCGTGCTGATAGAAAGGAGTGTTTTGAGTCAGAGTATTTCAGGCCAACCCTAGCCACCTGTAAATACTATGAAGATTCTTTTCGTGCTTGCTTGCTAATTAATTGCTTTGGCTTGACTACCCTTTTTATCACTTCTTTCCTCAGTTGCTTAATCCTTAACTCTTGTTTGTTTTGTATTACATGCAGGAAACAATCTTCACCTTTTGAAGGTCGGCTAAGATATTAAGGATCCATGAATTCAAACAACTGGCTTACGTTTCCTCTTTCTCCAAACAATTCTTCCTTGCCAACCCATATGCAAACACCTCATTCTCATCAATTTTCTCTAGGCTTGGTTAATGACAATATGGACAATCCCTTCCAGAATCAAGGTACATCTTCCTTGTCCATTTAATCTCTTGGTCTCTCGGTCTGACCAATATTTCCTTTTCGTTTCTCTTTTTTGCTCTATTTATTTAGAATGGAGTCTTGTTAACACTCACGGCAGCAATGAAGTTCCCAAAGTAGCAGATTTTCTTGGTGTGAGCAAATCCGAGAATCAATCAGATCTTGTGGCCTTCAACGAAATTCAGGCAAATGATTCTGACTATATGTTCTCCAGCAATAGCCTGGTGCCTGCCCACAATAGTGTAGTAGCCGCTTCTAACAACTATGAATTTCAAGAAAATGCCAGCAGTCTGCAGTCATTGACACTGTCTATGGGTAGTGCAAGTGGGAAGGGTTCTACATGTGAAACCAGTGGGGATAACAGTACTAACACAGTTGAAGCTGCTGCACCCAGAAGGACCTTGGACACATTCGGGCAAAGAACATCCATATATCGTGGTGTAACAAGGTGTACATGAAGAATCACTACTTTTTTTAACGTGTATTTGTTTCATTGTCCACTTCACAGCAATGAAACATAATGCATCCTCATTGAGTTTTTAAGTTGAACCTGCAGGCATCGGTGGACAGGAAGGTATGAAGCTCATCTATGGGATAATAGCTGTAGAAGAGAAGGACAGTCCAGGAAAGGAAGACAAGGTACATATGTTATAGGTCGTTCCTGTTAGAGTTGCTGGGGTTGCGGCGAACTTTACCGTTATCAGTTAGCATCGAAGTTTAATCATCACTAACTCTTTACTTTTTCATTTTTTGGTTATGGATTGACATGGTCCTAAAACTTCTTGCAGTTTATTTAGGTGAGCAGTTTCATTCTTGTAGTTCGTCATTTCTTTCTCTTTTTCTCCCTTTAGTTTAAATAATGAACTCATGAGTTTGTTAACTATTATATGAGCAGGTGGCTATGACAAAGAAGAAAAAGCTGCTAGGGCTTACGATCTGGCTGCACTCAAGTATTGGGGAATATCCACCACTACCAATTTTCCGGTAAGTTTTATTAGTTCTAAAACTGCATATGAAGCAGCATAGGCATTAGGTTCTGCTAGTGACCTACAACTTGTCTCCCACTTTCTCAGATCAGTAACTATGAGAAGGAGCTGGAGGAGATGAAGCACATGACCAGACAAGAATTTGTGGCTGCCATTAGAAGGTACATAAAACATTTTAGGTCATAATACAATTTGCAACTAGACCGAAGTAGTTCTAATTGAAGTAACTCGTATATTCAGAATGATATTAATCCTTAATAATTTTCAGAATTTATTCGTGAAATAATTAATGTATTCCTTAATGATTAATTACAGGAAGAGTAGTGGCTTCTCCAGAGGTGCATCCATGTATCGCGGAGTTACAAGGTACATATCTTGCATGGATAGCTCCATATATTCCCAACCTTCCTCTATCTATCACTCGCTCTCTTGTGTTCTCTCTTTCCAAGTCTCAAAGTAATTAACGTTGAACAGGCATCACCAACATGGAAGATGGCAAGCAAGAATCGGTAGAGTTGCAGGGAACAAAGACCTCTACTTGGGAACTTTTAGTAAGTCATTTGCTCTTCATGCACACGTCCGTATTCCTTCAATATAACTAGAAATATAAGAAACTGTCTTGGCATCCTCGGTAAGAACTCTCTTTCTGCGTGGAGTTATATGGACTTCACAAGAAATTCTATTCTGGGTATTGCTTCGATTGCTAACCCGATGTCTATGGAATCATTTAAGGCACGGAAGAGGAGGCTGCCGAAGCTTATGACATAGCAGCCATAAAGTTTAGGGGGCTTAATGCAGTGACCAACTTCGACATGAGCCGATATGATGTGAAGGCAATTCTTGAGAGCAATTCTTTGCCGATTGGAGGGGGGGCTGCTAAACGACTCAAGGAGGCGCAAGCAATTGAATCGTCGAGAAAACGAGAAGAAATGATAGCTCTTGGTTCAAGTTTCCAGTACGGAGGTTCTAGTTCTAGCAGGCTACAAGCATATTCTCTCATGCAGTCATCATTTGATCAACCACAGCCATTACTCACTCTTCAAAACCATGACATTTCTCAGTACCACCAAGATGCCTCCTTTCAACAAAATTATCTTCAGACACAGCTTCATTTACACCAGCAATCTGGTTCTTACCTACACCAATCGAGTCAAAGCCCTCAGTTTTACAATAGTTACATCCAAAATAACCCGGCTTTGCTTCATGGACTGTTGAACATGGGCTCTTCTTCATCAATTGTAGACAACAATGGCAGTTCTTGTGGCAGTTATAATGGAGGTTATTTGGGAAACGGACTTGGGATGGCCTCGAATTCTACAGGATCTAATGCAGTAGGATCTGCGGAGGAGCTTGCACTTGTTAAGGTGGATTATGATATGCCTTCTGGTGGTTACGGGAACTGGTCTGGAGATTCAGTTCAGGGGTCAAATCCTGGTGCTTTTACAATGTGGAATGACTGACCATGAGATTGTCAGAAGAATGGAACCAAAATATTATGTCAAGAAGTGCATGTTGATGTTTTATAAAAGCATCAGCAAATCAGATAACACCAAGAGGTAGGCCTGCTAATAAGTCGAGGCCCTTCTTAAACCCATTTTATTAGGTCAATTGCTTTTTGTTTTTTGTTTTGAATTTTTCTTTCAGTAGTTTATTTTTCCTGGGGAATTCAAAGACGATTGTGGGAAAATCACTGTGGGGATGGAAATCTGGCGTAGGGAGAAGGGAGTACAGCGTTGAATGGAGATGAACTGATGATCAACCCCTAAATGACATTAAAATCTCTCTTATGTATCAGCGGGTGCAAGTAAGACCCAAAATTTTGTATGCAAAAAATCCATCCCCAGGTTTCTAGGAAACGGTCTTTATCAAAAAAAAGAAACTAATGATATATATATATATATATATATATACACTTTAACTAATGATATCTACTATTTGGTTTCTTATACTCTATTAGTGTGAAACACAATCATATATATATATATATATATATATACACTTTATGAGCGATAAATCTATAATTTTAGATGTCTTCTTCACTTATTACAGTAAATATTTATTAATATTCGATAAACTAATAAATTTTGTTATATAATTATTTTTGTATTTCCAACATGAGTTAATATACTAAAATAATTCTTAATTAAGCAACATGTCTATTAATTAAAAATTTTATATAGTTTCAGTATTATTAATTTATATAATTTTTTCTACATTTACTAACTAGTATATTCTTTTACTACTTTACATGTGAGTCTAACTAGATTCTTATTTAATTATCATTTAACAAGTTCATAATCATCAAATTTCACTCGAAGAACAACAATTATAAATTTAAATTGTTTAAATAATCTTTAATTACTAATAATATAAAAAATGTTGACTTCAAAAGAAAATGAGCCAATTTAAGGAGTCATTCAGTTCTAGTTTCCTTTTTTCATTGTAAGTTTTAATTTTTTAGTTGATATTAGTAATAAAAACTAAAATAAGAACATGTTTAGTTGAAATTTGTGATAAAATTTTGAAAATAAAAATTTGTTTAGTTTCATTATTTTATGTTGGACCTCGAACTTTTCTTAGAAGACTAGAACTAATAGATGAGAAATGTGGAGAAGTTCATATTTGTGTTTTGGTATTTTTAGTGGATAAGAGATTT
>JANQAP020000258.1:1191960-1210303 GCA_026874005.2 Erythroxylum coriaceum
CCTTTGTTATATAAGATATAATATAGGCTGAAACTTATTGGGCTTCCAGAATCCTACTGAGTTTAGGATTATGATAGTCTTATTCCTAATAGGAATAGGGATTAGGGTTTCTCTATAAATAGAGAACTTATGTCTCATTAGAGGATATACGAAAACCTTAGCCACCTAGACCTAGCTATTCATTCTTCTTCCGAGAGAAAAATTATGCGGCGTTCAAAAGTGTTTTGGAACGTGCTAGCACACATTAGCCACTGCCCGGATCGTTCATCCTTATGTGGATATCGGTAGAGGACGTTCGTGTACTGCAGCATCTACAAATCAGAAAAACAAATACCAATCTGCTTCAAGAGGTATGGTCTATCCCGCTGCATATTGTGAATACCTGGGCCATAGGAGATCCAACAGCAAGTAGGGCCACGATTATACACTGCGTCTGGCTGATAGAAAAACTCAAGTTTTGGATGAATTTTTGGACCGTTTCGACCCTGACTTTGACCTAGAGCCTCGAATATATATATAGAATATGATGAACAGCCGCCAGAGGAGAGAAGAGAGAGCTGAGAGAACTGTACAAACGTAAAATTCTGCCGAAAATCTGAGTGAAAACCTAGATAGAGATCAATCGATCGAGGAAGGAGACGAAGGAAGAGAGACACGGAGATATGCTAGACGCGACGTACTTCTTAGAACAAGTGGTTTCCCGCAGTCATGACTTCGAGATCCATTCTGACAGTGTATTCTAGTTTTTATTTCGATTTCATTGATGTATGGAATTTTGAGATTGATTAGAAATATTTGTCATTGAGTGTTGATGCTTTTTTATCTAAACTCACCTTCAGGTTTAATTAATTTTGAGATTAATAAAATTATTTTGATTGTGTTTTGTTCTGATTTATTGTGATTCAATTTGATTCTTCATAACTGGGCAATAAACTGAGAGGGTGAGCCAGTAAAAATCATCGATTTATAACGAGAGTTAGGTAAATAGATAAGTAGAGAATTGAAGAGTTGTGTGACGAGAGATCGAGCATGGATTCCGAGTAGGTTAATAGACAGCGCTAGAACTAATTTAGATTTTGGACAAATTGCGAATCGAGAGATCGCAATTTCCATAATTTGAATTAGGGATTATTAATTAGGGTTCAGAATTACAACTCAAGAGAGAGTAATTCACCCTAGGTTCGTCTAGGCCCGTTAAGTCGAAAAATTTCATAATTAGGTAATTTTCTTTAATTTCGAATAAATTCTGTTTCCCTCAATTGGTCACTTCTAGGTTAGATTTCATATCACTCGTATGAATTCGCTTTGTTCATTCTTTGGGTGTTTCAATTCTCGTACTTGTTTCTTATTTGATTTAAATTTCCGCAGTAGTTATTAATTAGGTTTTGCGAACTTAGCTGTGGTTAGATTTTAGGACTAGTTCCTTTCCTCGTGGGACTAACACTTTAGGTACTACGTGAACGACCCGTGTGCTTGCAGTAATTACCAAGGTTAAAATTATTGAAACTTAGAACATGTAACCTTGAGCGAACAATACAAAACAGGCAAGAATATCAAAAGTTGTTTTATGAAAATAGATTTTTTTTAAAAGCCTATAACACTATCAGTTAGAGATACATACAAGATTGTTTGCAAGCAATAGGTTTGCCACTCAAGTTCAGGAATTGGATATTGGAATGCATTCAAACTACATCTTTCAATGTCTTCATCAATGGTATTCCATCTTTATCCTTCAAGAATATTAGAGGGATTAGGCAAAGGGATCCACTTTCCCGTTACCTTTTCACCTTAACTATGGAAGGGATTTCTAGAATGATATCCAAACTCATTGAATGTAATGGCAGATTTATATACCGTTATAAATGTAGACATATTAAATTATCTCACTTGATTCATGTTGATGATCCCATGCTTCTTATTAGCCAGACAACCATTCTATAAGCGTATTGTTAAATAGCTTGCACATATTTTCAAAATGGTATAGACTTACGGTGAATATGGAGAAGAACAACTTGTACATATCCTCGGATGTCAGAAACTAAGAGGAAATTAACAATAATGTTGGATTTGCATTGCATTCACCTCTATTCAAATATCTGGGAGTTCCAATTACAATTACCAAACCCAAGTTTTCATACTTTGTTCCTCTAATTGAGAAGATCAAATGTAGGATCCATGCATGGAAAAATAGATTTTTTATCCACTACAGCTAGACTAACACTCTTATCTTCAGTCTCAAATAGCTTGCATATCCACTGTTCTACACATGTTGTTTTGCCTAAGAGATTTAACAAAGAAATTGACAGGATTTTAAAAGCGTTTCTGTGGTCTAGGAAAACAAAAGCTTGCAACAAGGCTAAAGTTAAATGGAGTGATCTCACTATTCCAAAGAAACAAGGAGGTTAGGTATTATTCCAATCTCACATATGCAAAAAGTACCCTTATGTAAGAGAATATAAAGACTCTTCACTAATAAATAAGCATTATAGGTTTAGTGGGTGAATGAATATCATCTCAATGATCAGAATTTTTGGCAGGTTGAAAATTCTTGGTGAATTTTCTTGGATTTTCAATTATTTACTCAACTTGAGAGACACGGTTTATACCCATATTAAGCATCAGTTAGAGATGGAGCAAATATTTGATTTTGGTTTGATAATTGGACTATATATAACCCATTTTGTAAAGAGCAAATATAGTAAAACTCATAAATAGAATTGTAAGAAATGCTAGAGTATCTACACTTATCCATAATAGAGATTGGTTTGGCAGTTTCAAAAGTTCCTCCTTACTTGCAGACTATTACCACAAATTCTTGAGGCCGATAGAAACGATAACTACATTTGTGCTCCCAACCCGAAAGGTACCTTCACCAATAGCTCTTGTCATAATATATTCGTAAACAATGTTGAAGAAGTCCCTTGGCATGAAATACCATGAAAACAATCTTTAAACCTAAAAGCCTTATTTCATTATTAGTTGGTAATTAGGAATAGGCTTAGAACCAGAGATAGATGGTTTAGGATATATGATCCTACTTGTGTTCTTTGTAAACAAGTTGAAGAGAGTAAGAATCACTTGTATTTCTACTGTAGTTATACAAAAACAATTTGGAACAAAATTACGAACATATTACTAGTCCCTTGTTACACTTTTGAGTAGGGAGAAATATTGAACATAATCATTAGTAGCACCAAGCAAGGAAATCCAAATTGCTTACACATTAAGACAACCTTTACTACCACCATCTACTTAATATGGAGGGAAAGGAAAAGGAAATTGTACAAGAGAATTGAAGAAGAAAAAAATCAGATAGCAAATATGATTTTCAACTGGGTTCGAGCAGCTTTGATTACAAATTCCAAGCAACATACACTTACTCATAACCTGAAGAATACCTAGATGTTATAATTCTTGTACTTATTGTAGATTATTCTTGTAATTACTTTTGCTAATATTAATATAATTTCTTTTAATTTTTAAAAAAATTATGACCAAAAGTCCCTTTTATTAGTCTTCATCAAAGCTGCTAGAGATGAGAATATACTATCATTTCCTCTCACTATTTCGTAAGCAATTCTAATAAAAGTTTACTATTGTTTCCTCTCACTATTTCGTAAGCAATTCTAATAAAAGTTATCTTAGTTCACAGAACAATAAGTTTTCTCTATTAAAAGTGAGAAAGGATGAAAAAAGCAACATCATCATTTCAATTAACATAGAAAAGTGTTTCCATTCACCGCGACAAAAGGAACTTTAGGCAATGACATATTTATAATAGTTTAAAAATGTGTTGTTAAAAATTTATATAATACAACCGTTTTTAAAGTTTTGCCTCTAATAATATTGAAAAGTAATGATAATAATAATTTATTGCTCCATATAAAAAGGGAAAAAAATTAAAAAATGGTTACAATAAAATCTTATATATGCAACATTTATAATCGTTGTTATAGTTCCAGTCATCTATTTATTAAAGGATATAATTACTATATGTTTGTAAATTGAAAATTGTCATGCTTATGTAAGTTTTAGCTCTCTCTCTCTCTCTCTCTCTCTATCTCTCTCTCTTCTATCTCCATCACCATCTCTAACTCACCAGTCTCCATCTCACTCTTCGGCGATCAATTTAATATCTTCCCCTGTTAGCCCTCTATTCACTCCCAGTCCCTAATCTCACCCCTGTCCCCTGAAAACACTTTCCTCTCACATCTCGCCCTTTTTGAAGTTGTCACCACCTATTCACCATCATCATCCCATTACTACCACGAAGTCATCAAAGCTTTATTGGGTATAAGCTACTGGTTATGTGGTTTAGGTATTATTGTCTAAAGTTTTGTTTATATTACAATATTGTCTACATTTCTTCATTCTCCCTAACTCTCCTCTGTTTGGTGATCTAGTCTTGTTTTGGTATTTTGGGTGCTAGAAGCTAGTTGATGTAATTTATTGTGAATTTCATACTTAGGTCGATTAATAGCTTTCAATTACTTCTAAGCTGCTTAATTTGAAATAGATAATGTTAAGAGTCATAGAGTGGTGGAATTACATAATTCATAAATAATGCACAAAGTCCAAAAATTATTAACAAATGAAAATTCAACTGCTGATGAATCCAAATTTTTTGCTTCTGTGCTAAAGAATAAGCGATTGACATTTGCTTAGCTCAATGGGGAAGCTTAACACATAAGTTCTACCACTATTCTTGTCCTCAAATATAGTGCATCAATGTTTTGTTTTTTAGGAATTGTTATTTTCCCATCTTTATGGGCATGAGTAGATATATCTTCTTAATTATGACTGTATAATGTTTGTGCATTTGTTAGATAGTTTAATCATAACAATATAATTTTAGTCGAAGTCTAACTATACTGCCAAAGGGCATCCCATAAGAAAAAAAAATGAAGGCGTTAAGAGACCCTCCCACCTTACCTTCGACACTCTAAGATCCTTTTTTAAACCTACTCCCATTTTGAGTCAAGAGATAGATAAATAAACATATCCCATTGTTTTCAGTGACACTAGATGCATGATGTCACGGGCTCGAATTTTAAAACTTTGCAAATCACGCAGTACTAGCAAACTCCTCGAGTTGGGAACGCCTTCCTTGGCTAGAATTGTAACACCCCATTCCCAACTGACATATGCATGTGTGTCTATCAGATACACGTGTACATGCCTGTCAGAAATGATATGTTAACTATCTTACCTTCATTATACATAACATGGAATCATACACTAAACCATCAATCACACATTTTCTAAACCCAAAATGTTATCACATTATATCAAAACCATAATTCACATTCATATAGTAAAATATCAACCATGTTTATGCAACATTGTCCTATGAACATAAACAACTAAATACACACCAAATACTATAAACTCAAAAGAAACAACTATATCCTCAAACCCAGCTGACCGACCTTTGAGCCAAATCTGACTGTAACAGTTGTACAAAATATGTTTTTACAGAGTCTTAGAAGCTAGGTCGTCTCACTCTCGAACCCGAAAAGCAACGGTGCAATCTTGATGAGTTTTGTGAACTTAGCAGAGTAACCATCCTTGATGGTTCACTCATGTACTAAAACAAGATCAATTATAACATGTAATCATACAGTTCAAATCCATTTGACAAGTATCAAAAAGTATCACGAGTAAATCATTTCTCAGTAAAACAGTTCAATCATATACAACATTCACGCAACTTTGCAAATCATTCAATGAATTCAAATTATATATAGATGCGATATGTATGAGACTCACATTCTTCTTTTTGTTGTTGTGACTGTGTGCTTTTACAGTATCTCGAATTATTAGGCTCAGTCAGTCAGTCAGTGTCTTATTGATCACGGTGAGCCATAGGCTCGAACCATATATTCGGGAGCTTAAAGCTCTTATTAGTAATAGTATCAGTACAACACCAGTCACAACTCCTTTATCTTATATGCATCAGAATGAGATGTATGCCACAATATATTAATCAAATTCAATCACTTTCATTTGCATGTAATATAACAGTATATCAGTCCAGTATCAATTACAGTAATAGTCATAGTAGCAGTGGTCATCGGACTAAGTCCGACATTCAACTTTTCAGTTGAGAATTTGAAAATCATTTAGGTAAACGCATTAACTTTCAATCAGCACTTCCAATATCATTCTCATACATCAAAATGCCTCAAACAAGTATTGTCTGGAATCTAGTACACAATCAACACAATTTAGTACAGTTCAATAAGATAGCAATACAGTTCAATAATGTACAAAATAATAAGGTGAGACCATCTTAGGTTACTCACAGTATGCTCCAAATAACTATTGCCTTGAAGTACCGGCAATGTCTGGATGCTGTCGTTCAATGCGTTCTTCTATATAGATAACACATTCACATATCACAATATTGCACAATTATGTATTCATTTATGCACATTCATGTATGTTGAATATGTACAATGCATGTTCATGAAAATTTTAGGTTTCTTATCATCAATCCAGTCATAAAAATCATTTGGATATCCACATTCAATTTATTCCCTCAGATTTGTTTAAAGGTACACTTCCAAGTCCATTTTACACAACTAAGAACATCAGGAAAGTGAAAGAATTTGGTAACACTTCCTTTTAACAAATTATTCTCCTATGACTTAAGTCACTATTGATACTAAAATCATTCAATTTGATTCAGTATTCCCAAAATTATTCTCAATTTACTTTGGACTGTTCTTAAAACATAACTATACTCTGTATTTAACTTCAAGTCAGATTCTATAATTCTTAAAGATAGAATTAGAATTTAATCTCTTCAGAAAATTTGTAGCCCTTCTCCTCTAGTTCAATTAAAATGAAAAATCATCCCATTTTGGAAATCTACAGATCAATATATAATCAAAATATCAAAGTATGTTCAGTAAAATCATCCCAGATATCATATTCTATTACTCCTTAACACTTTCATCTTAAACTTCATCAATCAATCCACTTCATATGGATATAATTTTGTTTTGGAGTGAAGAATAATGTTTTATGAGTCTCTTGGTTTAAGTCCCATGTCATTTTGATGTCTAGAGAAGAAGTTATAGACAAAAGAAGGAAAGATGTTCAGTGTGCAAAAGCTCTCAGGTGCACTAACCCAATAAAAATTGAGTCACAGCCGTGCAATATTTATGCACAACTGTGCACTCCAAATTAATAAAGTGATGGGCATGCAACCATCATGCATGACCGTGCATACCAATCAAGCAAGTCACGGTCGTGCACCTTTAACGCACGGCTGTGCACACCCAGTCAGTCCCAGTTTTATTATTCAATCTCTTCCAAGTGATTTCAGATGGCCAATATTTTTAGTGAAGATGTAACTCAATATGTTTCGAGTCTATAGGGTCAAAAACAAGTCATTTGGAGGTTGAAAGAAGAAGTTATAGCAAAAAGATTGAAGGATGTTCATAAACAAAGGCTCTTTAGAAAGTATGAAAGTCACGATCGTGAGTTTCCAGCAACGTCATAATCATGCAGAAGCACGATCGTGAGTCTCCAGCTAAAGTCATGATCGTGCCGAAGCATGATCGTGCATCCCTCCTTCCTCTCTCCAGAAATACCCATCCTTCTTCTTTCAAGTTGTTTTTTTCCAGAATTTCTACACTTTTCCATTTCTTTTTTTCCCCTCCTCAGTCCACGTTTTCTATCCTCTTACTCCTTAAAGCACAACACTTCATTATACTCTATATTTTCTTTAGCTATAACCTCACATAAATCCATCCCCAACATTCACACATATATAACAAAAACAGAGTATGTTTATGAACTTTTACTACCCATTTGCTTCTGCGCATCATTTAGTATCCTACACCAAATCTCATTTCATCATCAGTTTATCCTTTTATTGACTCTATACAATGACTTCATCTATATCTTCATTTAAATAGATTTCTACTAATATGCAAGAAATTCACATATGTACAGTACAAAGTAAACCTTCTGTGTATTTTATCAGTACAAAACAGAGCATATTTAATACATCCATTTTCATAACTCTGTATCATTCTCATAATCACAGACCAGTTCCATACAAAACCTAACTCATTTCCTAGCAAATTCGCCTACTATTCATATAGCTCATCTCGTCATCACTATCACTGGCTACTTATTACATAAGTCATGCATGCATTCACTGGTAAACCATAAAGATCGTCAAAATCACAGAACCTAAAATCTTAAAATTCCACTTACTTGATTTAACAAGCTATGTCAGAGAATCACGTGTATACTGTAAACAACAATTAAACCCCCTATCAACAGACTATCAGTCTTACTCTGATATCATAATCAAGATCTATGTTTTCCCCAGAGCATATTAGTGTTTCAGATTGTTTTGTCTAACAATATCTTCGGTGTAAATAAACAACAACAGAGGAACCAAGTTCTTACTCAAACCATCAGAATACATTTATGCTTTACATGTCTTTCACGTGTCACTGTTTACATAGGCCATTTATCACTAACTTATTAAGTCTACCTGTCACAATATAAATGGTCCATTTGGTGAATTTTGCCAAAATTCACCAAAAATTTTAAATAATCTAATTGTTCTCCAAGTAAATTTTTAGCTCAAATAATTCACAATCAACATTTTAATTGCATTTTTAACAATTAATAATACCTGAAAAATGTCAATGAATGCATGTTTGTAATGTGCAAGATCAATAATATCGTGTATACGTATGCCACATTATGCATAAACATGAGTTATGCTTCCTAATTTCTCATTAATCTTTAATAATCACCATTTTGACCCTAATTCAAGTGACAGGATGTTACAAGAACACTAGTTCAGCCTTCTCACAAGTACTTCCTAAGAGTACTTAGATCGAACACTTGGCAGAAGCGACTTTGAAATATGAGAGATGGAAGGAACATAAGAGAGCTTAGAGAATATGGAGATTGTTTTTATTACTCAAAGAACTCGACAAAGAATGAGGATGGCTATACAAATGAGACCCCTACCCTATTTATAATCCCCCATCCCTCAATGGATGGTTAGGATTGATCCAATCCAATAGCTTACAAAGAGTCTTCTAGAATTCTCTATAATTATCTACATATTCAAGAATTATTTACAGGGTTCTAGAGTCTTCTACCCATTTCTAGCCTTTTCTTGAATATGGAAGAATTGTGTGGAATCTTCTAGATGACTGTGGAGTCCACTGATAAATATAGCCTCTTTGGTGGGGCAAACTTTCACTTTGTGACATTCTCCCCCACTCAACCTGGCAACGTACTCGTTGCTTCGGTCTTGCACACTCCTGGTGCTGTTCTATATTCTCCTTCCTCAACTTGTACCTCCTTGGCCCAAACGGTTGCTTTCCTTTGATATTTCAAATCCCACCTTTATGCCCGAATCGACGTGTCCTCGTTTGACTTGCCAATTCTCTCGAACTCATGGCTTGTGGGCTTTGCTTCTTCTCCTCGAAGCAATCTACCAAAGGAATTCTTGGACTTATGATCGCTCCCAAACTTGCTTTTATACTTCGAGTGTCCACCTCCAATGTTGCTCCTCTCAGCTTTGGCTGCACCACTAAGTCACAACTTGCCACAAAAGCTTGCCAACTTGCTTGCTTCCATATAGTCTTTAGACAGTTAAGGAAATGGCTTCATGCCATAAAGTTCGCCTTCTTCACAAACTTAGAGTCTTCACCCATCGACTCCTTCGGTCACCTCCTAGCTTCCTCAAACTTGGGAGGTATTGTACCTTGCACCTTCTTGCTCACATGGTCCACCTCTTTCCTAAATGGTTGGGCTTTCGGCAACTTAAGTGGTATCTCTTCTTCCAAGAGTTGGATGGTCGAAATGCACTTGGCTGGAGGTCTTGTTTCCCTCGAAAGTTCAAGAATTGGGGCCGCACAATAACTAGCCAATAGAATATGCCTTTCTATCAAGTGTTATAATTTTTTTTCTCAAATAAAAATAATCATGTATTATTTTCGTACCATACACGTCTTCCGTTCCTCCATGATGCACATTACATTGGCAAACGGGATTGGCATCACTTTGACAGCATCGAAGAACTCCGTCCTAAGCACTAAAGGATAATCATCCATAGAAACAACTGAAAGGTTAATTTCACCATACAATCACTAAGGCATACCTTAGCTCCTCGGGCACTTCCATATATGGTTGTTACCTTTGAGTTCACGGCCTTGATCCACCCTTCCTCCCAGGTATACTTGATGCCTAATCGCTTGGCTTCTTCCACTCGAATGAAGTTATTAGTAGTGCCGATATCCACCAATGCTTTTACCATTTAGCCACCAATTTTAGCTTCAACGAACAAGCGGCCATTTTTCTCAGATTTAGGGGCCTCCATCTTCTTGATGGAATTGAGGAGTTGAAGTGAGCCTATCGTCACTTCTTCG
The DNA here is from genome assembly GCA_026874005.2 of Erythroxylum coriaceum. Lineage (NCBI taxonomy): Eukaryota > Viridiplantae > Streptophyta > Magnoliopsida > Malpighiales > Erythroxylaceae > Erythroxylum > Erythroxylum coriaceum. Next base: position 1,202,376 of record JANQAP020000258.1, read on the forward strand.
GGTTCACTTCCTTCCCTCTCCTCAATTAAGGCCAAAAGCTTACTTTTCTTCCGGCAATCTCTAGCCCTATGAGGTCCATCACAAAACCAACATTTAGGTGTGAACTTTTTCTCACCTTGGTCTCCATCGTTGGTGCTCTTGCCCTTCTTATGCTTACCATATTTGCCATGTTTAGGTAAGTCCACCTTGCCTTCATGCTCTCCCCCACTCTTGTCCTCGTCACCCTTGTCTTTGTCAAACTTGGGCTTATCAGACTTCTTAAACTCCACGAGGGATTCGGCAATGGTTATAGCACTTGCAAGATCTTGGGTGCTATAGCGTTGGATTTCCATCTTGACCTAATTTGGAGACCATCCTTAAATGCAAAGAGTGCCTCCTTGTCAGGATAATCCGAGATCTCCAAGAGCACTTCAGAAAATTCGACTACATAGTCCCTAATGCTTCCCACTTGATGAAGACGTCTTAGCTTTGCTCTCACCTCCTCTTCGGCATTTTCTGGATAGAACTACCTCTTGAGTTCTCTTTTGAACTTACCTCATGTACTTATGGTGCATGTCCCCTTTTTAATGTCCCCACATCTCCTTCTCCACTACACCATTGCGATGTCTTCAAGGTAGAGAGTGGTGCTATTGATCTTATTGGCGTCATCCACAACACCTAGCGCCTTGAAATATTGCTCTAAGCTCCACAGGAAATTGTCTACCTCCTTCGCATTCCTTTTCCCCTTGAACATTTTGAGCTTTGGAATATCCACCCTCAAAGGATTGGTGACTACTGTCGGTATGGTAATGCTTCCTCCTTGAGCAATTGCCTTCTTGTAGAGGGTTAGCTCATCCTTGGTCTCCTTCAACCCGTTGGAAATCTTTTCGAGCTCATCCTTCATCCCAGCAATCTCGGATTGGTAAGCACCCTTCAAGGACTCCACTTAGCCTAGGAATCTTGAGAGGACTTCGTTCAAGGCACCTTGCATCTCCCTACGGAACTCTTTACGATCACCCTCAAGTTCTTCGATGCAGTGTTCATACTCCTCGAACTTCTCCTACCCCTCGGCTATAACAAGCTCTACTCTTGTTAGAATGCTAGTTCAGCCTTCTCACAAGTACTTCCTAAGAGTACTTAGATCGAACACTTGGCAGAAGCGACTTTAAAATATGAAAGATGGAAGGAACATAAGAGAGCTTGGAGAATATGGAGATTGTTCTTATTACTCAAAGAACTCTACAAAAAATGAGGATGGCTATACAAATGAGACCCCTAACCTATTTATAATCCCCCATCCCTCAATGGATGGTTAGGATTGATCCAATCCAATGGCTTACAAAGAGTCTTCTAGAATTCTCTACAACTATCTACATATTTAAGAATTATTTACAAGGTTCTAGAGTCTTCTACCCATCTCTAGCCTTTTCTTTAATATGGAAGCATTGTATGGAATCTTTTAGATGACTGCAGAGTCCGCTGATAAATATAGCCTCTTTGGTGGTGCAAACTTTCATTGTATGACAATGAGTATAGAATCACCAGTTTCTATTTGATTTAATCTATGAAGATAGTGATTAGTAAATATTTAAAACCATAGGAGTGGTATGTTGCAACACTTATTTGTTCATAAAATAAAAGACAAGATAGAATAATGTATCAATGTGGCAAAATTAATTCCTTGTGATGATAACCTTTCTCTCCACCTGTATCATCTTGATATTGCTGTTTGAAATTGATTGAAATGTGTGATTCTTTTTTAAGCATGTTGGTTTCACTATTAACAAACAAATTTCTAACATTCTTGGACCTTAAGTATTTAACAATAAGGTATTTTTATCCAGAAATATTGTTTTTTCTATCTGCACTCAGAAATCATATGACACTTGCGGACCAAGAAGAGATATGGTTGATATACCTAGGTTTTTAATTATTAATTACAAGAGGAATGCCACTCAAAAGGAGGTTAAGATTTAGCACAAGCTAAAGAATATATTTAGTGTATTTGAAGATGAGGATGTGGATCTTGCATCGCAACTTGTAGCAAGGTATAATGGCTTGAAGGAAATTTTAGAGATATGACCACTATATAAGATTGTTGGGTATTGTTCTTCAGCTCATTACACTTGTCAAGACATTTTCTTTTCCTTTATTAGTTGTAATGTAAATTGAGCTGCATACTAAAGGAATAATTCTCATAGATTACATAGTAAGGGGTATTCCTTCATTTTCTAACACTTCATTGATTTGAATCTGAATCTAAGAATCGGTAGGATTTTGGCACTCTCCTTTTAGAGATAGAGTGTCAACAAAGTCTTCAAAATAGAGAAGCATTAAGATTTTGACACCATTTCCTTTTGGAGAGAGAGTTTCATAAGGTGTTTCTTCTACCTTTTTATCAAAAGAAGAAAGATTTATAACTTTGTAAATTGTATCAAATGAAGAAAGAAAATTGATATAGTTGGGACATAACTAAGCTGGCTAACAAGATTATACAACTATAGAATCTAGACATTTACATTACTTCCAAATAAGTAAAACTCTTACATGCCTAAAATAGCTACCATAACGTAGTTCACACTTCGCACTACAAAATTGTTTTACATCTTGACCTCTCACCTCTATTTTATTTATCCCTTGTCCAAAAATCCTAAATCACGAAAACTTTAAAGCATAATTTCACTCCTAGAAGGTGATTTTCTTGATTTTGAAGCAAAGTGCATTTATTTTTTCTTCCTGTCCTTATCTCTTATAGCTGTTATGTTCTAAGACCTTTTAATTTCATTCTTCATCTTTTTCTGGGACTTCCTTTACACATCTTCCTCTATCGAGTTTTCAAACATATCCTCTTTACTTCATTACATGTTTATTTTTCTAACCATTTTGAAGATAGATATTAGAAGTTTTGGTGGAGTCTAATGTGGCAATTTTAGTCACTTAGAGCTGTTTTGGAGTCTAGGTTACGTAATTGTTTAACTGCATTAATTATACAATTTCTATCTTAACATAATCATCTTTTACATTCTAGTAAAGTTTAAGACTTAATTGAAAGATTTGAATCTTTAGGACTTTATTGAAGATAAATTCAAAAGGTTTATGAATTCCTATATGGTTATCCCTTTTGTTTCTTATCATTTATGTTGTGACTTGTTTCAAGTATTTGATCATATACAATACTTGGTAGTACATTTTATGCCTTGTTTCTATTATGTATCGGCACAGATCATTCGGTGGATATCAATGACAGTTTGGGATGGTGATATGAAGGACCTCCCTTTCTTTGTAAGTTGCTCTTTTCCTATGATCTAATTTACAAGCAAGTTGATTTTTGGTTAGTTGCTTCAAGATTCCTATCTCTAGTTTGATGTGGAGTTATGCTCTATATTCCTTAAACCATATAGATTGACATGACATGTAGAGGTCAAATAGCTTAGTGTGTCAAATTTCTAGTAGTAAGAAGAAAGCTTGGCTGATAAATAGTACCAACAGAAATTTCAAAAGGAATTTTTAGCCTAGTAAAATGGTTAAATCCTTAGCTTGACAAGTTTCTCCTATTAGTCTGGCAATTGGTTCTCTTCTTTGGGTTAAAGACTAGGATACTAGTTAGGCTAATGATGAAGTTGTAGAGATTAAAGGCATTGAGGTTAAGGTCTTCTGTACCTCAAGGAAAATGGTAAAGGTGACGAAAGTTCCACTATATCCTTCATTGCATGTGTATATGAGATATGGTTGTTCATAGTTGTCAATTTCCAAAGTGATAATCAATCTTTTAATGGTGTCTCATTAGCTAAGTTTGTGAGCAGTGAGCTAGTGATTAAACTTCAGCTTCTCATTTAAATATTCTCGTGAGTTGGTGATAATTGTTTGTGTAATTTTGAAAAAATGCAGGTTTTTGTGAAGAGTTCTGATGTTTATCCTAAAGATGCAGATGCACCTCCATGTGGAGTAGATGATACAACAAATTTGGCTTATTTGCATGAACTAGGAGTGCTCCATCCATGTAAGTTTTGTTTAGTATTTAAATTAATTCACTTGTATTCCATTTGAAATGGAGGAAGATAAAGTAGGTGACTATTTTAGCTAGTTATTTTTCACTTTTGTATTTTAAATATGTTGAAGGTTGAATTTTACAAGTCCTTATAGACTATATAGCATATATAAATGTAGTTTTTTTGGTTGTTTACATTTGATAGTACGTACCCAATTAAGGCATGCATTAATGTATATATGAATGTTTCCTATTTAATGACAAGATTTTGTTTTTACGTTAACATATTATTAGTAGTAAAAGAATAAATTGTTGTTTTTATTATTAAAAATTATTGCCTAAAAATTTCTATTCATTGCCTTATAAAGATTCAAATTGTTATTATAGTTTGAGACTAAATTGTTACCTTAGTCAAAATTTTTAGCAAAATTATTTATTTTGTTGTATAATAAAAAATTTGTGTTGCTTTACACCTATAATAGTGCCACTTTATTTAACGATATAAATTTTGTTGCCTCAATAAAAAGGAAAACAATAATTGTATTATAGTTACAGTTTTGTTTATTGCTTAAAGCTTTTTTTGTCGTAGTGATTGGATTGGCCCATGCAACTTTTTATTTGAGTTACTTATTACGTGAAATGATGTTATAAAGAAATGATTTCTTATAAACATTCACTGTTAATAATGGCAAAAGACTAATAGAAATGATTACTTAACATATGAAATAATGTTGTGTGAACGTTCTCTACAATGATAGGCATCTTTTGAATACTCCTATCAAATCAACCACCACCACGATATTAGTTGTATAATAGTGACATTCGATTTTAGAATATAATAATTAACTTAGTAAATTCTAATGATCAGGTAATGCAACTTAAAGTGATAATGCAAATAGTTAATCTTAGAATAAACGTTACATTGTATATGTCTCAAACTTTAGCTTTCAAAGAAGAATCTTATGAGAGAAATCAAGAAAAATCCACTCAATAATGCAAGGGCCTTGGATATAGGGATAAGATCAGTGGCGGTAGCCCGAGGTGGCAAGGGGGGGCTACCGTCACCCTTGATCAAATTGCGAAGCAATACAATTAATGATACATATTTATAAATATGTGATCCCTTTTGTAGTTATTTTCTCAAAGGTACAAGGGGTTCTCGTTATCAGCCCCCCTAAAAAATTAGCCAAGGGGTTCTCGTTATCAATCTCCCCTTAAAAATTAGCCAAACTTTGCCACTGAATGAGATAGAGGGATACGCTGGTCTAATATCCTATAACACTAACCTTAAAGACTGTGTGCAAGGCATTGGAATGACTGACTTAAATATTGAAGGCTAGTTTTACTTTTGAAGCAATAAATAAAACCAAAGGTGGCTTTTTAGGGAAAAACTAGATCATGTACTAGTTAATAAAAATTAGATTGATAAATACCCTTTACGTAAGGTAGTCTTTGAACCCACAAGGATCTCATATCATAGCCCAATTATTATATAAGACTTGGTAACCAACAATTCCAGAAAAACCTATTAGATTCAATAACATCAAGGAAGATAACTTTACTCAAGCTATAACCAAATGCATGTAACAAGAGATCAGATAGACCAACATGTTTATATGTGCAAGGAAGTTAGACCTCAACAAGTAAGAAATAAATAGTTCATATCTTAATTTCACTTATTTATAAAAATTATTTGAATTAAACAAAATTTTTTAGTTAAACTGACAAACTTATAATGTGCTTAAATAAATAAGATAAAAAAATCAATAAATTACATAATTAATACCATATCTTTAAAAATATGATATAAAACCAAAAGTGTTTTATAATATTATCATTATTTTTAATTCTTCAACTTAAACCCAATACAATTTGTGGTATATTTTATTTATATTCTTGAACTCATATAAATAAAATTGATAAAAATTCAAATGAAAAAATCATTCGGTTACTTGAATCTCTTCCACCAGTTATGTTGTTTCATTAATTTGATCCATATCAAAATATTAATAGATTCCATAAACATTGAATATTTGTTACAATAATGCTTTAATAATAATTGAATTTATCATATATTAATTTACATATTATCCTTAATTTTTCTTTAATAACACGGAAAGTCACTTTTATTACTTTTATTAACATGCTATATAATCTCTTATAAATGAACATTAAATTTCATATGCATTATAAATGATATTAAGAGTCACTCCTATTAGATTTTTTCTATAGATATCCATTACTATTTTATAGAAGATATTAAAATATAAATTTAGTCATACACTCTAATTATGATATCAGTTGGTGTTTGTTCTATCAATCATGACACAAAAATAACTCACCTACCTTAAGAGGATTTATGAAAAGGGGTCTTTATATGTTTTTAAATTATGTAGAAAAAATTGTTTTTACTAAGATTTTTTAGAATTTAAAAAATTCATTAATGTACAAAAAATGTGTAAGTGCGTAACAGTGGAGAGTGGACTGTCCTACAAGCTATTCAAAATGAAGTTTAAAACATTAAAATAACAAGAAAACGACAACGTTGGAACCAATTGGCATTTGAGTCAACTGCTTTTGTAACAAGGATAAAGCCCCTCCTGACCTTTTATTGCATCTTCAAAATGTTACCCAATTAGGGTTTGTGTCTTTGGAGGCTTCGAGACTTTAATGGAGACACTTAGTTATCACTCTGATTTTAGGCGAGAAGAATCGCATGCAATCCAGGTAAGAGGTCAAAACTCTTTGATTCTTCTGTAAAGATTTATATTTGTTACTTGTTGATTGCAAAACAAACTACTAGTTTTACGCTTAAAACCATAAGTATACGGGTCGTAACTTGTAGTAAAAAGCAGATATCGATCCCACAAGGATTGTGCTTAGGCACCACTTAGTTCAGGTTGCTCTTTGTTTAAGATCCAATTTTAATGAATATAAACTGAAAAATTAAACTAAATCAAACAACTAACAATAAACAAATGATAAAGCAAAAGTGCAGAAACTTGGAATTCAAGATTTAACAATTAGAGATCACTTTTTCCCTAACTTATCTCCCTCCTACCTTGTTAATTGAATTGTGCCTTACGTAAGGTGTCCTAATGTATTAACTACCCTCTCTCAAGGTGTAATTAATTATCCCTAGCCAAATTAAATGGAGATGATTAAGCAATCTCTCAATCTACAAAATCATTCCACTAATTCAACTAGTTATGAAGTTATCCTATAGGTAATCAACTAATTGGCCAAATATTTGCTTGTCATTAAACAAAATCAAACACAATCAATCAATTCCTTCACTTTAGATCAAAACATGCAATCGCTCAAAGTTTGACCAACTCAAATATCAAGCTACTACACATATCATGACTACTTTTCATTAGTGTACATAAGCAAACTCAACTTATGGCACCATCACTCAAAGATAAGTATAAACGCAAAATGAATCTTCCTCACGGTTTCACTCATTTCTCTCAAGTATTTGATGGTTAGTGTTTCGCTCAAGGTCCTTATAGGAAATTACTCTACCATATGTTTGCTATTACACCAATTCTCCTTTATAATGATTATATGCATAAATAGATCAAAAGGACTTGCTTCAGGTTATAATATGGTAAGGGTTAAGGTGGGGTTAAATGAGGTGAAGGGTTTAACATAAACGTTCATAAAGTAATAAGTGAACAAAGGGATAACAAAACATATTTTTGAGATACACAAATGTAAATATACTACTACTTCGCACTTATTGATGCTATTAAAATGTTCTTCCTTTTTCTTTTCTTTTCTTTTTCTCTTTTTTTCATAAAATTGAAGGAACAATGAACAAAATAGCAACTAAATGCAATGTGATCCAAGAGTAGAAGTATCACTCAACACATCTCAAAAAATAAATGTAGCAAAAATCCCAAACTAATGCATTACTTAATACTCTACTAAGCTTGTGAATGGGTAGGCTAATGGGGTT
>JANQAP020000258.1:1260399-1272341 GCA_026874005.2 Erythroxylum coriaceum
ATTATGTTCTGCTTTCTGATTAAATAGACAAAGTGTTTTCGAAAAGAAAAAGTGGGCACACAAATGAGTGATAAGTGCGAAACGGTTTAAAAGAGTTTACAAAAAAAAAAAAAATTATACCGACTTTTGTTAAGTGATGTGTTAAGTGATGTGACACGCCACCCTCGCGGGGCACGGATTCGGGCATCACGATCGATATCGGGTCCGGGTTCGGCGAGAGTGGGGTGTTACATTTATGGAGCACCTCTAATAGAGGGACAAATAGTCAATTTTGAAAGAACTTATTGTCAATCTCTTTCATATATGAATCTATATGATTTAGAAGGGAAAACCTTGCATCAGTATCTCAATTTCCATTCAAACGTGGTTTTAATTCACACTCCATGTTTTGATAAATATTTACCATCCAAAAAGAGAAAAAAACGAAGTCTTTGTCTAAAGAAATGCATTGAAAATGGTAGATGTATAGAACCTTTCAACGAGATAATGCCTTTTCAACTCTCTCAAAATAGAATATATTCCAGACATATATGCCATGGTTTCTTACTTTAAAAAAGTAAAAATATCTCAATTTGATATTTTTAGATACCTTTTCAGACCTATTATTGATACTAACTGGCAGTTAAAAATTTATATCTATTTTTCATAATATTATGCATGGATAAGATATATCATGGCAAATTCTTCAGAAAAATTTGTGTCTTCAGAAAAATATGTATGTATCATATATATCATACATGATGGAGTTACGAAAACTTTTAAATAGATATCTTATATCTAAACTAAATTCTTTCTAGTTGCTTTGGAACAATTATGACTTTTTCTAGAAGGAATATGGGGTTTTGCTTCTAGGGGCAATATGTTATGGCATGGTGGCCCCACTTATGAGGTCAAATCAATACGTTCTAAGAAGAAGAAATGCATTGAAAATGGTAGATGTATAGAACCTTTCAACGCGATAATGCTTTTTCAACTCTCTCAAAATAGAATATATTCCAAACATATATGCCATGGTTTCTTACTTTAAAAAAGTAAAAATATCTTAATTTGATATTTTTAGATACCTTTTCAGACCTATTATTGATACTAACTAGCAGTTAAAAATTTGTATCTATTTTTCATAATATTATACATGGATAAGATATATCATGGCAAATTCTTCAGAAAAATTTGTGTCTTCAGAAAAATTTGTATGTATCATATATATCATACATGATGGAGTTACGAAAACTTTTAAATAGATATCTTATATCTAAACTAAATTCTTTCTAGTTGCTTTGGAACAATTATGACTTTTTCTAGAAGGAATATGGGGTTTTGCTTCTAGGGGCAACATGTTATGGCATGGTGGCCCCACTTATGAGGTCAAATCAATACGTTCTAAGAAGAAATTTTTGAATATCAATCTCATCGATCTCATAAGTATCATACCAAATCCCATCAATCGAATCTCTTTTTTTGAGAAATGGGAGACATCTAAGTCATACAAGTAAAGAGATTTATTCATTGATAAGAAAAGGAAAAAAACATGAACGGTGATTAGATTGTTGATAAAACAGAATCCTTAGTCGCGAACAGTGATTCGATTGATGATACTAAAAGAGAGTTCAATTCTCCACCTTAATGATAGAAAAAACGATTGATCCAATTCTATTTAGCCTCACTCATAGTGATCATTTATCAAAGAATGACTTTGGTTATCAAATGATTAAAGGGTCGAGAGCAATTTACTTATGATACTTAGTTGACATTCATAAAAAGTATTTAATGAATTATAAGTCCAATACACCTTGTTTACCAGAAAGATGGATATTCCTTGCCCATTATCAGACAATCACTTATTCACAAACCTTATATGAGGTGAATAGTTTTTATTTCTCATCTCATAGAAACTTTTCGCTCTACTTAGCCCTATCCCCTAGGGGTATTTTAGTGATACGTTCTATAGGAACGAGATGATCCTATCTGGTCATATACCTAGTGACAAACTCCTATGTTCCTTTAATTATAGTATTTTTGAACAAGTTCCTGAATAACAAGCTTAAGGGTTTTTTTTATGGATGCTAGTGACGATATATATGCTAGTGATGGTATGGATGTTAGTGACGATATCGACTGTGACCTTAATACTGAGCTGGAGCTTCTAACTACGATGAATACACTAACTATGGATATGATGTTAGAAATAGACATATTTTATATCACCCTTCAATTTGAATTAGTAAAAGCAATGTCTCCTTGCATAATACGGATTCCAAACATTTATGATCTGGATGTGAATGAGTTGAATTACTTATCCCTCGGTCTATTAGTGAACTATCTCTCCAGGGATTATGAAAGATGTTTCACTAGAAATATTCTTGCTTTTGCTTCAACTCATATTCCCCAAAAAGTGGATCCCTCTAATAACTTCAAATAAATTAAATACATGCACTAGGATACGAAGGCTTCTATTCCATAACATAGAAAGTACTTTTGCACTCTTTCCTATACTAAGGGATTTTACTTGGAAAAGAAAATGTTTCATATTAATGGATTGGGGTTTATAACCATAGATTCCAATGTATAAGATCTTTTAACAATTACCAATAAGGCCCTATCGATTAGTATTGCACAGAATAAATCAATTACATACACTGATATAATTAGATCTACTCTTTATAGACAAACTTGGGATTTACAATCCGATGTAAGATCGATTCAGGATCATAGGATCCTTTTATATTAGATAGAAAGGGTTATTGCATAAAATATATTTCTAAGTAGTTATCCCATAAAACCTATATCTATCTATATGAAGAAGAAATCATATAATGAAGGGGATTTTTATTGTACAAATGGTATTTCGAACTTGGAACGAGCCTGAAAAAATTAACAATACTTCTTTATCTTTTGAGTTGTTTTACAGGATCAGTTGTTCTTTCCACAAAGTGGTGACGAAAGGTGTAACTTATACAAATCTTTCCATTGTACTGAGGTAGCTTACAATAAGCATAGCTACCTCAATAGAATATATTTATTGCTTGCAATAGCAACCATATTCATGTATGAACTACATGTTTTAAAAAAAGGGTAATAATAAGGTCCCCTTTAAGTGTTAGCTTGTATTCTAAGTAAATAGAATTCAGTATCGCAGGAACACAAAATTCTAGTAAAGTGTTAAACTTTTTTGACTCTAGATGTACCAAAAGAAATTCTTACCAAGTTTAGCCCTGTGGTATTCATAATATCATCCTTGCTAAATCATCTACCTTCCATGTCAGGTGATATTTTATAATGCTTCTTATTTTCCACAAGGAATTTTCTCATCCATGGAGTGTTTTATTGTAGAAGGTAGAGATACCTAGTCTAAAATTCTTGAAGAGCTTCTCATTCCTTTATTGGTAAATGAAGTAAATGTCAAAGCTAAAAGCCACTTTAAATATGTTGTGTTCTTCCTTTAATAAGTGATGCATATTTATTGCCCATTTCTCAATTCCTTTCCACTTTATCTTATTGCAGTAGTGACAACAAAGCTCTTGTATTTCCCCCCATAATTCCATTGAGTAAGGGTATTAGAACAAAGAGGTGATCATATGCCTCATGAGCTGAATTACAAAGAGTATAGTAAAGGTTGTTGATGTTCTAATACCTGAGCCTACAAAAGGTGCTAAGTTTGTGTTTGATGGTTAACTATAAAATGAATGCAACCTTGGGGTAGTTGTGCTTAGACCAAACTAGCTCGTCTTAAGGTACCTCTTACTTTGCCTCTCTAAACACTTGATAATAAGATTTTTTGTATAGGAATCAGAGATATTCCTTTGCTATAGAACCTTGTCTTTATGATCTTGATAAGGTTTATAACATCGAAGTATGTTTTGAAGGATAGATGAGCCCCTAAACTTAATAAACCAGTCATTGTTTTCCACAAACTCATTTACCTTATCATGGGGTTTTAGCATATGTCTAAGGTGAAAATTTTAATAATGAGGACTAAAAATCCCCTTATGATCTAATTTTCAAACCATAGACAAGTTGAGTTCCTATTCGTTACTTTATATTTGATCTCCTAGTAAAGTTTACTTCTCAATTTAAGGATTTGTTGCAATGTTTATGAAGTTCCAACTTTTGGTTGTACTGTTTAGAAGCTCTTGTCCTCTAAGTAGTATGTATGCAACCATTAGAAATATACATTCTCTTTATCAATGATGGCAAATCCTTTTAGTTAGAAGAACCTTGCTAGATGTTTTGATAGGTCATACTCCAAGTTCTTCTTCCTCCTTTGACAAACCAATATTAGACCACTTGAATTTATCTTTAGTCATCTTATATTTATCACCTAATCAAAGGAAGTTCCATATTAGTTTCTCTATTTCCTTAGTGATTTTATTTGGTAAAACTATATGGGAGGTCTAGTATGTGCGAAGATTGCTTGCAATTGATTTAATGAGTTGAAGTCTTCCTACAAAGGATATACTTTTATTACCTCAAAAGCTCATTATTTTCCTCAACATATCATATAAGATTTTACAATCACTATATGATGGCTTTTTAGAAGAGATGGTGATCCTAGGGTATGTAAAGAGGCTCTATTCTTATCCTATAAAGGCAATAGTTAAAGATATTAGCAAGAAACCCATATTTATATTGATAGTTAAGCTTGAAAATTTTTTGAACAGGTTGATAGAGTTTTAAGAGTTTATGTGAATGAGAATTAGCCATATAAAGTATAAGAAGGTCATTTACAAATGGTAAGTTGAAGAGACAAATTTATTGTCGTATCTAAAAGAGGGTCTTTGTGTATGTTATGTTTGGTAAGTCTTAACAAGACCTCCATAGAGAAAGTTTGGTCTGCTCCCCATTAACTAAGACACAAAAGGAGGAAGTAAATTAGAATTGCTTAATCCAATTTATAAACTTTTGAGGGAACTTGAATGCTAGGAAAGCATGTAAATGAATTAGCAAGTTATGTAATTAAATACCTAGTGAAAGTCTTTCTTCATGATACAAGTCTTAAGGAATAAGGTTTTTTAGTAGCCTTTGATAAGTTCTTGAGCAATTAAGATGTTGTCCCCTACATTCTTTCTATATAAAATGGAACCTTGAGTTTTGCTAATGAATGAATACATGTTTTTACTATAAGGCAAGGATTTTGGAGATAGTTTTATATAGAAAATTGCAATAGGCTACATGTCTAAAGTCCTTAAGTAAGTTTGGATTTGGTACTTTTGGAACTGCGCAAATGTTGGTTTTATTGATTTCTCCAAGGAGTTTGTTGAAGTTGAAGAATTCTAAAACAGATTTAACTAATTGATATTTAATCTATAGTCAAGCTTCTATATAGAAAAAACAATTAAACTCATTTGAACTAGGAGCTTTTTTAGGGTTGAGGTTTTTTATAACAATCTCAACATCTAGTTCATTGATTAGCTTTATCAAGACCTCCAACTTGTTGTTTGTGGGCACTTCTAGAAGAAAAATCTCAAAAACTTAATTGATAAATTCCCAAACCTTGTTAATCCCAAGGTGTTATGAAAATAATTGTGAATTTCTTCCTTAAGAGCCTCTTGTCTTAGGTACTTTCTCCATTTGCCTTATTAAGTATATAGAATTTCTTATTCCTTATTTTAGTTTGATCTCCTAGTAGAGTTTATTCCTTAGTTTAAGGATTTGTTGCAATGTCTATGAAATTTCAACTTTTGGTTGTATTTCCTAGAAGCTATTATCCTCTAAATGGTATGCATGCAACCATTGGACCTATATGTTATCCTTGTTAGTGAAAATATGCCAAATCCTCTTAGTTAGCAGAACCTTGCTAGATGTTTTGATAAGTTATAATTTAAGTTATCCTTCCTTCTTTAGCAAAACAATCTCAAACCATTTGAATTTGTCTTTTGTTAGCTTGTGTGCATCACCTGATTAGAGGAAGTTCCTCTTTAATTTATCTATACATGTAGTGATCTACTTTGGTAAAAGCATATAGGAGGTCTAATATATATGAAGATTGCTGGCAATTGATTTAAGGAGTTGAAGTCTTCCTATAAAGTACATACTTTTATTACCTCAAAAGCTCATTATTTTCCTCAACATATCATATAAGACTTGAAAATCACTATATAATGGCTTTTTAAAAGAGATGACAACCCTAAGGTATGTAAAGAGGGTCTTTTATTATCTTCTTAGTTAGCTGTGAGTGTTCTTGTCCTATAAAGGCAATGTATGAGGATATTAGCAAGAAAATCTTATCTATGTTGATAGTTAATCATTATAGTTTGTTGAATAGTTGGTAGAGTTCTTAAAGAATTTAAGGCAATATATGAGGATATTAGCAAGAAAATCTTATCTATGTTGATAGTTAAGCATTATAGTTTGCTGAATAGGTTGGTAGAGTTCTTAAAGAGTTTAAGTGAATAAGAATTAGCCTTGAAAGCATAAGAAGGTGATCTACAAATAATAAGTTGAAGAAACCAATCTTACCATATTTATTATGGTACTTAAAGGAGGGGTCTTTGCATTTGTCAAGTCTGGTGAGCCTTAACAAGACCTTCATGCAAATAGAGAAAAGATAAGAGGACAAAGGGTCCTCTTTCTTATTCCTTTCCTTCCTTTGATTACTTTGGCCAGCTCCTGTTAAACATGACACAAAAAGGAGGAAGTAACTAGGCATTGTTCAATCCAAGTTAAAAACTTTTAAGGGAACTTGAATTCTCGGAAAGCTTGTAAGATGAATTGCCAATTTATGGAGTCAAATGCCTTGTAAAAGTCTATCTTCATAATACAATTTTCAAAGAATGAGGTTCTTTAGTAGGCTTTTACAAGTTATGGGTCAATCAAGATGTTGTCCTTATATTTTTTCCATATAAAAGGGCTCCTTGAATTTTGCTAATGAATGAGTATGGTACCTATTTGTTCTTAAGGCTACTATTTTGGAGATGGTTTTATATAGAATATTGCAACAAACTATGAGTTTTAAGTCTTTGAGCGAGATTGGATTTGATACTTTAAGAATTAGGCAAATGCTGATTTTATTGATTTTTTTAAAGAATTTTTTAGAGTTGAAGAATTCAAAACAACTTTATCTACATAATCTTTAATCTATGACTAAGCTTCTCTATAGAAAAACAATTTAACTCATCTAAACTAGTAGCTTGTTAGGAGTTGAGGCTTTTCATAGCAATTTCTTTTGTTAAGGGTTCCAATTGATTACTTGTGAGCAGTTCTAGAAGAAAGGATATTAAAAAGTCAGTTGATGAATTCTTAGTCCATGTTAATTCCAAAGTGTTACGAAAATAATTGTGAATTTCTTCTTTAAGATCCTCTTGTCTTAAGGACTTTCTCTCAATGTTGTAAATATCGTACCAGACTTGATACAGGATTAAGCTCTAGTACGGTATTGTACCAGTATTGGTCAATACCAGGTATCGTTTCAAGTAATTTTTAATATTTATGAAATAGTCCCTGAATTTTTTTAGAAATTGCAAAATAGTTTATTGTCATATTGTACAGTTATACTGTATACTTTAGAAGTTTACATCAACCCCATTTCCAAAAATCATAATAATAAATAATAACCACAATTAATATGTAATAACAATAATTTTAAGATATTTCACATATAAATAATAACCACAATTAATATGAAAAAAGACAATTATCATCATACAAATATAAAATTAAGAATAATACAAAGTATTTAAAATATTTCAATTTCATCATATAATAAATAATAATTACATCAAAAGTTCAAAACATCTAATAAAAAGAATAATAAATATCCTTAATTCTCAAACTATTACAATTTATATAAGAGTTCGTGATGAGGAACCAACCATGCAGAAATAAAAATTGTGAACAAAAACATTTATAATTACATTACATATATAAAATTTAACATATACATCAAATATAAACTAAATTAAAAGAGGAGGAAAAACAAAAATTTGGAACTTCATTCAATTATCTATGGGAGGATACTCGCTATAACTACACCGATCCTAGTTATCATTTGGTACAAAATCCTCATCATTGAGAAGAGCCTCATCATTATCATCATTCAAATTTAATGCACCAAATGACATGTCAATGCTTTCCCAACTAAGATTATCTTCCAAGTCATTCATATCTATCAAATCCAATTCCTCATAAATCCAATCCATCAAAAGATCGATATTATCAATAGAAATTGGATCTGTTGAACTATCTATGCTATTAAGATTCCTAATATACAATAAAATTTAATTATTAGAAAATTATAAGAAATTATATCGGAATTAATAATGATAATAACATACTTTTCCTAAAGCTTTAAATTGTAAGGAACGAATACCAAGTCATTTAATCTCTAGTGCTCCAATCTAATGCTTTTCTTGGAATGGATGGATTCAAATGTGTTCTAGTTCTGTTCACAACTTTTTGCACTCACACTTTAACTTAAAATCTGAATTGCAAATATTTGCAATTCTAGAACACTACTTTTAAATTGATCCCGCTAAGAAACTGTAAGTCATAAAATAACAAAAGTAGCATTACAAATAAAATAAAGTGATAATTAATTTTCAATAAATAAGAAAAAAGAATTAGCTAATACCTGAAGAAAGTTTTGCTCTTTGTCGAATAGCAATCGGCAATCCAAAATCCCTAGAAGACATCTTAAAAAGCTCTATTTGTGAGCTTAAAACATCTTGCATAATTTCATGGCCAATAATTGTTGTAACAATGAATAACATTCCTCTGCTAACTTCAGCTTTCTTTGAAAAATCTGGTCTGAAATATACACTAGGATTCAAAAATGCCCCAGCTACAAACAAAGGAGAAGAAAGTTGTCTTTCTCATCTCTCGTTGATGATTGCAAGATACGGTGTGTACAAAGAAGGCTTATGTTTCATATTGCCTTGATTACTTCCTTTACTCTTTCCATGGCATCAAAAAAATAACTCATTATTGGCTTTTATTCATTATCAGTCAAGCGAAGCACCCTTACCAAAGGCTCACAAACTCGGATAATAAATTGACATTGAGACCAAGCATTAGACCTAGCATATTGAGATCCAACCTACTTATCACTTGTAAATATTTGTCTTAACTCTTTCTTCATCGAAACAAAAGACTGAAGTGAAAAGAAATTTGTTGCAAATCTTTTCATACCAGGACGACACAAATTCCTACCATTGCTAAATTCCTTTCTCATTAAATTTAAAATCCATACACGATTATAGATGAAATTGGTCATCTTTTTAGCTTTTTGCATAATTTTATCAATAATAGTAAAATACCTAGGATTCGTTATATTCTCTAGTATTAGGTCAATATAATGTGTAGCACAAGGAGTCCAAAAAAAAAACCTATTCTGTAACCTTCTTCCTACCGTTTTATAAGTAGAATCATTGTCAATAATGAACTAAACAATGTTTTTCAGCCCCACTTCATTCACAACTTCATCAAATATCTTAAATAAAGTATCAGTATTTCTAATAAGGCTAGAAGCATTAATAGACTTTAAAAACATTGAGCCATTTACAAAATAAACCAAAAAATTGATAATAGGCTCTTGTCTCCTATTTATCCAACCATCACACATGATTGAATACCCAAAAGTAGCCCAATTCACTCTTCTTTCAACCAAATAACTTTTAATTTCATAAACTGAGCAACTCAAAAGTTTACCTCTTAAGTCATCAATCGAAGGAGCTTTGTATCTCGGACCGTAAAAGGCTATTGCATCTACCATAGGCTAAAAATAGTAAGACTAGGAAGCATTGAATGATTAACCTGTATCATATCATCATCTAGCTACTGCCATATTGACATTATGAGTCACATCTCTTGATTGCATTGCACTACGAATTCAAAGTTGGGCTCCAAGAGTTGTTCGTGGTATAAAAAAACTAGTCACCTACCTTCTTCTTTTCCTAGCATCAGGTGCAGGTGTTACATTCACTTCTTGCTAGCCCTAGGATGGAATACTAGCATTATCACTACCACTATCACCTTCAACATTTCCACAATCATCACAAAAACTAGCAAATGGACTTTCACTACCAATTTCAAAATTCAATCTTTCCCTTCTATCTTTCTCATGATTATATTCTTCAAGAAAAGTTTTCATCTGTCACTTCACATCATGACTTACTTTTTTACAGAGTTACATATCTCCTTTTACCCCAGCTAAATGCTTCTTTAATTGGTTATTCCTCCACCTTTCAAATGCTTATATAGTTCCTCATAGCGGGAGCCAATGCAATATGAGCCTAAGTTGGATCATTGTATTTTCCTGAAGTGGTTTAATCAGGAGTACTTGAACTTCCTTTCATTTATCTGTAAAATAAATGAATGCATATATCAAAATAAATAACACATAATTTCATTACACAATACGCATGTCCATCTTATATAATATGACTCATACATCATACACAATTCAATTTTATCGAACATAATTCACCATAAGTCAAAAACTAATAATTCAATTATTCAACAAACATAATTACATAAAATATACATAAACAATTTCCATTTCCAACAATCACAAAACATACATAAAATATTTCCATTTCCGATAATTCCATTTCTAACAATTTCGAACAATTTTAATTCAAAGTGTCAAAGAAGAGGATCAAATTGAAGGGTATGATTTACATATCACAAAGCATACATAAACAATTTCATTTCCAACAACCAACAATTTCCATTTCCAAATTTCCAACAATTTCATTTCTAACAACCAATAATTTCATTTTCAATAACCAACAATTTCAACCATTACAAATTCACAATTCACAATTCACAAAATAATGAAACATACATAAACAATTTGCATTTTCAACAATTTCTAATAATTTTCATTTCTTAATTTCAGCAATTTCCAACATTTTCATTTCTAACATTTTCCAACAATTTCAATTCAACCATTACAAAACATACATAAACAATTTCCATTTCCAACATTTTCCATTCCCAATAATTTTCAACAATTTCATTTCCAACAATTTTGAACAATTTCAATTCAAAGTTTCAAACATCACAAAACATATATAAACAATTTCATTTCTAACAACCAACAATTTCATTTTCGACCAACAATTTCAACCATCACAAATTCACAATTCATAAAATAATGAAATATACATAAACAATTTGCATTTTGAACAACTTCTAGCAATTTTCATTTCTTAATTTCAACAATTTCCAACATTTTCATGTCTAACATTTTCCAACAATTTCAATTCAACCATTACAAAACATACATAAACAATTTCCATTTCCAATAATTTTGAACAATTCCATTTCCAACAATTTTTATCAATTTCAATTCAAAGTTTTAATCATCACAAAACATACATAAACAATTTCTATTTCCAAATTTCTAACAATTTCATTTCCAAGAACCAACAATTTCAATCATCACAAATTCACAATTCAGAAAATAATGAAATATACATAAACAATTTGCATTCTCAACAATTTTCAACAATTTCCATTTCCATATTCCAACAATTTTTAACAATTTCCAACAATTTCAATTCAACAATTACAAAAACATACATAAACAATTTTCATTTCCAATAATTTCTAACAATTTTTATTCCAATAATTTCCAACAATTTCATGACAAAACATATACAAACAACTAAATACAATGAATTTGTTTTTCAATTTTAAGAGCAAAAAATACATCAAAAAAATCAAAAATCAATTCAATGACGAGTCGGGTTGGGTTTGGATTTGGATCTATTTCAGATCTGAAGATTTCAGGGAGACTTTGTGACTGCAACTGGTGCGGTGGTGGGCTAGTGGCGTTGGGTGGTTACTGGAGTGTGTTGGTGGTCACTGGATGGTCGGAGAGGGAGTGGTGGGGATGGTGAAGACGAGAGAGTGATTAAATTTTTAACACATATATTTGAAAAATTATAGAGTGTTAATTAGTTTTCAATTTTTCCGCAAACTCCTTTGCCACCAATAAAATA
>JANQAP020000258.1:1283947-1295246 GCA_026874005.2 Erythroxylum coriaceum
TGAATGAATACTTTGTGTTACTTCAAGATTTACGAATATGCTAATTATTACTTGTATATTCTTGTTTGGAGAGTAAAATTAAACAAGAACGTAATGTGGGCGTGGGGGGAGAATGAGAATCTGGGGTTCAGGAAAAGGGTGCGTAATTATTTCATAACGGAAGTAATTATCAATTTGAGGTCTAAGCTAGGTGCAAAGATCTGGTCTTGATGCGGAGTGTTCGAAATGGCTGTTCTTCTACTTCTCTAGGGCTTTGATGGAAGGAGATGGAGAGTATGTATTCAATTGTTTAGCCACAAACTTCAAGGTACAAAAGCCATAATGACTGATGAGTAGTTCAATCACATAAAGACAGCAACTGCTCTTATTCTCAGTTATGGATGGAGCATATAATTAATACATACATTTCATTTATTCTTACTTTTTAAATCCCAAAGCCCACAAATCATGCAAAAAAAAAAAAAAAAACGGATGAATGTAAAGGAAGAATGAATTGCAAAGGCCTTGTTTAAGAGATTTAAAAGTGTTAAATTCAACACACGAAGAAAGATAATTGTTTTAAAGTAAAGAAACAAGGACAAAGAAAAACCCTAGCTAAAAGGACTCATTCATTTCTCTATTCTCAATAGTCCCGCTTCGGAAACAACGGCAAGTAAAAGCTTGAAATCGAGCAAGAAAAGAACTGGAAGAGCCAAGAATAGACATGGTAACAAAAGAATCGAAAGAAGAAACACAGAAAGGTGTTAGGAGAGGAAACGAGAAAGGTAAAAGCTTTTGGAATCATGGTGTTCGTTTCTTTGAAACATTACCTGCATGTTGTTGTATCTGTTGAAGGTCTTGAAGCAAAGAGGACATGAAAACTGTGTAGGACCAATCAGAATTTGAGCAGGAGTTGGGATCCAATAGTGGCCCTTGTTTAGACCACCTGCCTGGTGACAACCAGAAGCAACAGTAACTTCTTCTTTTTCAAGTGAGATCTCTGCAGAGGACAGCCTTGAGATCACTTCAGGAGAACTAGGACTTGGAAGCCCTAAATGCAGAGCCACAGTCACAGTTTCATCATGTTGGCATAAGTTTACTTCTTTATCCTTGTTCTTTTCAAGTTCCATGACACTACATGAAGAATCTTGCTGGTCTTCGTGCCTTGATGGGCTCAAACTTAGAAGTGGAAGTGCTTCTTTCAGAGGAGGCGACGGTGGTGAGGATTGATGGTGAAGGGAAGAGTTATAATTACTGGCGATGCCATGAACATCAGAGTGACTGTTGCAACCATAGAAGGAAGGATTAAAAGATGATGTCGCGTTAGAGAAATAGTGGTGATGATTGAAGTTATTGTACCATCCGCTAAGGTACTTGGAATATGGATCAGCCATGACCAGAAGTGGGATCGATGAAAGATTATTGATGAACAGAGGGAGAGAGTAAGACGCAAATAAAGACGACGAAAAAGTTACAAGGTGGAGATCACCAAACGAAAAATAAAAAGTGTAAGATTTAAGGGCTTGAAGGAAAGAAAATGTATAAGACGAAGTATGATAAAGTAAACCAAATTGAGTAATAAAGGAGAGACAAGATATCACTTATGAGGTGTGACTAAACGATAGCCAAGAAAGAGAGAGAGAGAGAGAGAGAGAAGAGAACAAACATGAGGGCATGGGGATGGAGTGAGAGAGTGGAAGGAGAAGAGAAGAATAGAGCTGATATTGGGACTTGGAAGAACAAGGTTACTTATTGAATAAATTGATCTAGTATCTAGCTAATAGTAATCAAAGAAAAGTTATAGAGATAGACAAAGTTGGTAATTAGTTTAGGGATGTTACAAGTACAAGCATACATGTAGTGTTTAGTAGTGTAAATCTGGCTTCCTTGGGAAACAAATAGTTTCTAACCCTCCCAGCACTTGCTTTGGTGGGCGCCCCTTGGTCGGCTTGGCTCAGAACCATCTCATATACTGTCCCAACCAAACTCACTGTTTAAGTCTTAGCTTAGCTCTACTTCCTCTTCTTCTTCCATGCATTCTCTCTCTCCTCATTTTTGTAGTTGTCTACACAATCACCCTAAGGCCCACATGGTTGTATGTTACAGTACAACGAGTCCAGTTCAAACTATGTAGTTGCCACAACACTGTAATATGGTGCAGTAGTTTGTACATGCAGAAAATACAAAAACCCATTTTCTAGAGCATAATTGATCAGCTTTTTAGCCTCCATTAATGAGTGTCTCTCAGGTGCAAAATTTTAGAAGAGAAAGCAATGTACAATGCTTCGAGACAAACCAACCAGTCCAAAGAAATGTAAAATAGCTGCTATCTTGAGTCGGATGTATTGGAAAGTTTAACTAATGTAATCTCTCCTTGCCTACCAAGACTACATCAGTTTAGTTCTTTAGAAGAGATAACATGATATTTTATTGCTGCATTTTTTACCACAAATCTTACTGTTCTTCTCTCCGATGCCCGATGCATGTTATACTATTTGTTGCTAGGTATCCTTCAAATCACACGCACGCTGAGAACGAGAGAGAGAGAGAGAGAGAGAGAGAGAAGAGACGACAAGTGTAGGACCACATTTAACCACTTGATGGAGGGATGGAGAACCTTGGAGGAATTGATATTATACCACATATATGAGACGGGAATACATTTTAGCAAAGCAACAGCAGACTGGCGTTCGTTTATGTGAATGGTGCGGATACAGTGACCAAAGAATAATGGTACCAGCTAGAGACCAGACTAGACTGTCTAGGATTTCTCCGTCTTCTTAAATTTCATCACCTGCAAGTGTACTCGGGGCATTCAATGAACAATTCGTAATTGAATGTTTCTCGTATAATAATAATAATAATAATAATAATAATAATAATAAAACAATAATATTCATTCATCCCCATTATTCAGATCAGAAGGCAAATCCTACCCTGATGAGCTAAAGAGCCTTGTTTCGGAATGTCGATTCATTGAATGATTGGTAGCAAGTCAATATGTTTATACAGATGGATATTAACTAGGAATGTTTTATATCAGAATGAAACCTGAAACACTCGTGTAGGACTCATTTATCAAGTGTCAACAGGACCATATGAAAAAGGGACACAGAAGAGACACTTTTCTTCCTTTCCATTTTAGTGAATGCTCCATCCGTAATTTGGACGTGTGTGAAGACAGAAGAAGACTTGTTGGGAAGCTAAGAATCCCAGGTCCAAACACAAACAGCAAAGGTGAAGAAAGGTAGTTTATGTCCTTCAAATTGTCACATCATATTTACATACCCATTTTTTGGCAAACTAAGTTTTTCTTCAGTTCAAACTTTGCTGCAGCTCCCAAAGAGTTGTTTGAAGACACAAAACAGTCAAGTAAAGCTTTGCTTTCCCCAAACAAAAATCTTAAAACAAAAGGAGTACCACATACCAAACATCATTATTAGTGAAATATAAGCCAATTATTTGTTTCAACTTATAAAACTGAAGATGACTTTTGGTTATCCTTTCCAAACAAGGAAATTTGTAAGTTTCCATCTGATCTTAAATTTGAGCTGTTCTAAGGAAGACAGTGCAGACAATTTCGCTTTCTTAAATAAAGAGAGTGAGTTTTGTGACATCAATTAAAATCTATCACATGAGTTAAATGTATTGGACTATCGTCAGGCAAAGAAAAAAGCTATTGAATATAAGGTGTTAGCTCGATAAAAACTCCAGAAAAAGAACTTTTGTAACAATGTCTAGAAGTTATATTGCTTGCATTTCATTGCTTGATATCGAAATTTACGTCAAAATAAGTTCTTTAACAGTTTAAGATCTCACAACAATAAATACTTACTAATAGAAGTAATAATCAACAGCGTGTATATCAAAATCCATATATACTGTGAAGACTTCTTTTTACACCAAAACAGTTCCTTCCTAGTAACAATTCTTCTCCGGCACCATTAAGTTAATAGCTTCGGTAAAAGCTCATCTTTCACATTAGAAGAGAAACTGGCAGTAGCACTAATAAAGATGAAGAGAATAACTACATCATAATTATAAATAGATAGAGATAAAGTGTCCACATTAACCACGTACCAAGCACAAACACAACTATGAAAAGGTGAATATACCTATACTTACTAACAGGTCGTTTGGAAACTTTCGAATTGGATTTATTGACGAATTGGATTCAATTATATTTGTGAGATTAAATTAAATTCAATTTATACTGTTTGAAATAAATCTATAAATATTAGAATTGAATTGAATTACATTGTTTAGAACACAATAAAAATAAATTCAACTACTTCATATGACTTTTTTTATCCTTAACTAAAAATAGTATGTAATCAATGTGTGTGTGTTTTGTAGTAATTTGTATATTTATGATGTGTATATTTGGAGAAATAATTTTTAATGTTTTGAAAATAATTGACTCTTCAATTCACGCACCAAATCGAACTATTTGATATGTGAATTGAATTCATAAAGAAAATAAGATTCAATTATGTGGTTGAATTCAAGTCATCTCTTTTTTAGCATTTCAAACATATGAATTAAATCCAATTTATTGGATTCCAAACAGCCTGTAAGTGCACCAACTGTAAATTTAAACTAAGTGTATAGAAGAAATGTGATCTTTCAAACTTGGTAGAAGACAAACCGTTCTTCTAGACATGACAAATGAGTGTAGTTGTTGTCTTCCCTTTTATAGCTATTAATGTTCATTTATTATAACTGTTAGTTAGTGTAGCTATTTTGAGCTGTGCCTATAAAAAGCCCTTATTATTTGTAATGTACGTAAGAGAGAAAAAACAGAAAAAAACAGAGAAATTTTGAGCTGAAGCTCATCTAGCAATAGCTAGTGTAACGTTGTTTTTATTATCAATATATTGTTATTTGTTTACTTCGTTTTTCCAATAAGTGGTATCAGAGTCAAGTTTTTGACTGCGTTTTAAGGATGTGAAAAATGCCCAATATGATTCAGCCTCAAATTCCAAAATTAACAAAGACAAATAATGAAAACTAGGACATCTAAATGAAGGTACTAATCGGAACACAAGATTTATGGGAGATTGTTGAAGAGGGCTACACTGAGCTTGAAGATGCAACCACCGAAACATTTTTATCAAACGTGCAAAGCACATCACTTAGGGAATCACACAAAAAGGACAGGAAGACAAAGTCTATCATCTAAGGAAAGCATTGTATGGATTAAAGCAAACTCCACGGGCTTGGAACATGAGAATAGATGAATATTTTCAAAAGAATGCTTTTGTAAAAAGCCCACATGAGTATGTCTTATACACGAAGAAAAATCAAGATGGGGATATCATGATTGTGTGTTTATATGTGGATGATATGATCTTCATGGGAAATGATTCGAGTATGTTCAGAAATTTTAAGAAAGCTAAGACTAAAGAATTCAAAATGACAGATATTGGTGAAATGTCTACTTTTTAAAAATCGAGATAAAATAAATGAGAGACGGAATATTTATGTCGCAGAAGAAATATGTGGAACAAATCTTGAACAAGTTTAGAATGAAGGATTGCAAACTAATGGCTACGCCAAAAGAAACAGGTGTAAGATTGAGAATATATTTAAATAGAGAGTCGGTAAACCCGACACAGTTCAATTGTTTAGTCGGAAGTCTGAGATAATTGATTTTCACACGCCTAGATATTATGTACGCAATTGGATTGGTCAGTAAATATATGGAGAAGCCAAAGCAAGATCACTTCATTGCAACAAAAAGAATTTTAAGATATGTTAAAGGTATAATAAATCATGGTCTATTTTACAAAATTCATTGCAACAAAATTTTTTTTAAGATATGTTAAAGGTATAATAAATCATGGTCTATTTTATAAAATTCTCAAGATTTAAAGTTGATTGATTATTCAGATAGTGATTATGGTAGAGACTTAGATGATCGAAAAAGCACTCTGGATATGCATTTCATATTGGATCAGCAATATTTTTGTGCTCACAAAAAAAGCAACAAATAGTTGCTCTCTCGACTTGTGAAGTCGAGGATATCGCTACAGCAACATGTACATGTCAAGCAATATGATTGAAGAATATTTTGAGTGAGTTATATCACACACAAGAAGGTCTAATTACAATATACATTGACAATAAATTTGCTATATCACTTGCAAAAAATCCAGTGTCACATAGCCGAAATAAACATATAGATATGAAATATCATTTCATTTGAGAACAAGTGAGACAAAACTATAGAGCTCATTCATTGTATAATTGAAAATCAACTTGCAGATACTTTTACAAAGCCTTTAAAGACCTATGTATTTCACAAACTCAAAGAAAAGCTTGGCATGAAAAGTCGAGTTTGAGGGGAAATGTTAGAAGACAAACCTGTGTAGAACTCTTCTGGGTTCTTTTAGACATGACAAATGAGTGTAGCTATTGTCTTCCACGTTGTTAGCTGTCAAAGTTCATTTATTATAGCCGTTAGTTAGTGTAGCTGTTTTGAGCTGTCAAAGTTAGTGAGTAAACTGACTTTCATGCCCATAAAAGGCCTTTAGTATTCGTAATGTATGTAAGAGAGAAAAAATAGAGAAATTTTAAGCAGAAGCTCATATAGCAACAACTAGTGTAACATTGTTTTTATGATCAATATATTGTTATTTTTCTACTTTTTTCCAAGAAAGCTCACACATGAATAAAAACTAGAGAAAGTGAGGAATTTGATTGGTCTCATCACTCGCTACGCATCCAAACTATAAAGAGTCAAAATTTTATAGATGAAAGTTAGAACTTTTCACATAAAATGCTCGCAATTCAATCTTCTTTTAATTATAGTAGGCTTCATTTAATGAGCACCCATAACCAATATTTTAAAAAATTAGATCGAGCATTGAACTAGTTAAAGGAAAAGTTTAAAGATTAAAGGCTTGTTTGGTTCAAGGAATGGAATAAATAAGGAATAAAATGGTTATTATCAGGAATAGAATAGAATGAGTATTACTTTGTTTGGTTTACTGTTAAAGAATTTCTGTGCCAATGTTTGGTTTGAAAATATAAACTTGGAATGATTTTATTATTATTATTATTATTATTATTATTATTGTTATTATTGTTATTATTAATAATAATATCATTATTGTTATTCCCCATGGTATGGAATAGCTAAAGACAAGGTATGATGTTCTTTAGCTATTCCCCATGGTTAGGGAATAACAAAAACCTCATAATAGTTATTCTCCTTTTCTTTTTCTAACCAAACACAATAATACATAAATGCTAGGAATACACTAGGAATATAATTTCTATTCTATTGAACCAAACATAGCATAAAGGTTTAACTGGTGTTAAACTTCTATCAAATTGGGTAAAAATTATATGAAAAAGTAAAAATAAAATGTTTCATTAAAATAAAAAGAGTACACTAATGTCTATTGTTGTATAATGAACTAATAATAAATCAATTCTAATAATTCAAACTAAATATGAACCTAACATAAAATTTAAAACAAACATAAAATTTAGAACAATAATAAAAATCAAAATTTTATTTCTGAAGAAGGTTATATCTCATCATCATCAAAAATTTCAAATTCTCCAACACTATTTAAAGACTTGTAAACAACACTTTCATCTAAAGTATTTACATCAACTTCTTCTATTGTATTCAAATAAATTATAAATTAATCATGTGTGAAATCATTCTATGTTGCAATTTTATAATGAAAGTTTTCTTTATTATAAATTTGTAACACAATATACTTTTAATGTTAAATATCATAAAAATAAGATATCAATGCATTTTCTTCATATATCACCTTTTCAAGTTCATTATAATTAAGATTAGGTGATATTATTCTTCTGCAATCCAAAAATCAGTAGGTCAGTACAATCAATATCAATAGTATCATACATTCTCCTCTTACTAAGCGATCTAAATACATAAAAGACAAATTATAAAGTCAATAATAAAAATAAAAATAATAAAAATAAAAATAAATTAATAAAATAAATGTTTTTCATTCTCAGATTGTAAGTAACATTAAAAGTCACCGAGTCTTTGATATCCCACACAATTTCGTTTCTTTGTTTGAATATGTTTAAAAACGCTCCAATTAAGTTCACAACCTGATGAAGAAGTTGTACTGAGTAATCTAATAACAAGTTTTCTTAATATTGGAGCGCTTTCACTAAATAATCTCCACCACTAATTTATATTTTAAATTAATAGTTATGATAAATAAAAATATATAATATTAATATGTAAAGGGATGAACTAAAAGTATGAAAACTTACTAGGCTGCATTTTTTCATTATAAGTTCTCTCTTTGTAGATGATCTAGCAAAACTTCCTAAACCTTCATGATATAGTTTAATTTCATTTGTAGCCTTTGATTGCTCTTAAATAGAGAAAATACCTTTGTATTCAATCTCATAATAAAAACAACGATAATATCATTTGCATATGCATCTCCACTATATAAGCAATAAGGATTAGGAAAATAAGTAGCTAAATAGATCCTTTAAGTAAGATGCTTATCACATCATCAGTTAAGAATATCTCTATAAAACTTGTACAATTTCTCCTTTCCATTAGAAAGAATTATAATTGTTTTGCAAGCTCTATACATTCCATCATATATATACCCTAAATATGGCTTCTCAACTAAGTCAATAGTCCTAAAAAACCTTATAAGTGGAGTCACAATCTTCACAATGATCAATCAGGCTTTCTAAAATTTATTATCTAGAATAATAACACAAACTTCTTTTCTTTTCACACTCTTTGATAACTTAAAAAATGTTTACTTGTCACTAAATTTTGAATTAGTTGTTTATGTTTGTAAATACTTTTCAAGGTAATAAATGTAGTTGTAAACCTAGTATCAGCAGGAGGAATAATCTCAACCCAATCTTATTGCTTGCTTAATTGAGACAAAAATATTATATGATTATACAAAAAAATTGTGATCTTTAGATGCATGTGAAACAAGACTAAAAATATACTCCATACTGCCAATATCTTTTAAAATGAGATTTATACAATGAGCAACTCAGACTTAAGTTGTAATAAATACCCAACTGATACATAATTAACTACATTATCTATAACAAAATGCACAACATTATTTGGTTTAACCCATTAGACAATTTCAGAAAATAATTCAGATAAAAAATCAACACTTTTTACCATATCATAACCATCAATAGACTTGATAAAAGTTCTTCTAATATTACAATAAACCCATAGATTAATCAGTATTCTTTGTCTTTAATTAGTCCACTCATCTGTCATAATAATGCTTCTTGTTGATTCCCAACTAGACTTACATGTATCCATAATCAACTAACATTCCTTTTCTAAATCTTGAAGCAAAGGCACACTAATATGGTACCTTAAATCTTAGAACTATCATTGTTGTAGCCTCTATTACTTTTTGAAAATATATATGGTGAATTTAAAGCATTTAAAGGAATATACAAATGGTAGAACCATTTAGCTCTTGCTTGTTTACATCACAAAACATCATCTTTATCAAATAAAACACTTTTTAAACTACGTTGAGAACTAGAAGTAATTCTTGGAGGAAAATAAGAATCTATATCGTAGCTTTCTTTTTTTCCATTATCTAATACTTGTTATGCTTTATCATCTCTAAAAGTTATATTATGAGCCTCTTTATTTTATCTTTTCTTTTTTACTTATTGCTACAAATAATTTCTAATTCTCTCACGTATATCAAATGGTACTTTTTGCAAGAAGTAATATTATCCTTAATACCAATAAGATATTCTTTCATTCTATAAATTCCTCTTCTTTTAAATATTCTACAGTAAAAATACAATTATATAGGATATTTCCATTAAATGCTTGAGAAGAAGAAAAATATTTCATTGTTGGATCATACTTGCCAAAAGTAGAGGATGTTAAGTTCATTGAATCTTTTTTTGATGATTCCATATTTTCTATTAATAACCATAACAAAAATAAGTCACAAAATACTATAATAATGAACCAAAAAGAAAGATGAAATGAAAAGAAAGAAGATGAAAGTCTAAAAACAAAGATACCCTTTAAATTTATCTTCTTGATTCGTTTGTCTTTAATGTCTATTTGTTAATATGAGTTTTGACTTCAATCACCATAACCAACAAAGAAATAATAATAAAAAGCAGAGTAAACTCGTGATCTTGACATAAGGAATCAAAGTCTATATCGAAGAAACATAAAAGAGGGTTGAAAGAGAATTTAAAACATTAAAGAAAATCAACTTAAATAGGAAACAAAAACTGAAATATTTTAAAATTGAATTAATCTAAAAAGGTACTTAAAAAGTTGAAGTATGTTTAAAGAAGGATATTGAAATTCTTTAAAATTTAAATATCACTCCTTAACACACTCTTCAATTATCCTATACAAAATTACTTATTTATACTAAATTACTAATTAATAACTTTTTAGTGACCTTTAAACATGCTTTTTCAAAGTTTAAACATTACTCCTTAATACACTCTAAAATTATCCTAAAAAATTACTTATCTATATTAAATTACTTATTAATAAATTTTTTAGTATCCTTCTAAAAGTATAAGTCTTTAAAGTACAAACTCTTAAATTATCCTAAACAAAATCACTTATTTATGTTAAATTATTGATTAATAATGTTTCAATGTCCTTCTAAGCATACTTATTTAAAGTTTAAACATTATTGCTTAATTCACTTTTAAATTATCATGGACAAAATTACTTATTTATGTTAAATTACTAATTACTAATTTTTTCAGTCCATGCTTTAATTGAATTTATAGAATTCTCAAAAATCTAGTAGTAACTTGTACCTAAATCTAAAAGAAAACAAAATCTCTATAAGTGAGTCAATAGTGAACCACACTTAAAAATATATAATAACCTTTTATAATGTAAAAAATTAATTTTGTTTCTTGTTTTAATTTTTTTGAAAAATTAAAATGCTTTTATTAAATAAAGAATGGGATCCATCCATAACCAAAGCAAAGTGTCGGGTAAAGTAACAAGATATTAACCAATAGACACATTTTACATTAGCCTTGAACAAGTCTTAAATAACAATGAAAGTTTAAACATGTGGCCTTAATGCAAACTTGCAAGTCATCCACAGAAGTTCCTAGAGTGTTACACAACCTACAACAAGCAATAAGAAGCTTTTGATGATGTTGTCTCTGGTACTATCTCTCCAAAGGAAATTATCAACACTTGCCGATGATCGCAAGTGACTATGGCTTATTTCCATCTACAACTAGGGTTATGTTTTAGTTTTGTTTAATCAAGCGTTTATATAGCCTAACAATTTTTTTACCTCTTTGT
>JANQAP020000258.1:1623736-1635888 GCA_026874005.2 Erythroxylum coriaceum
TCATATTTGTGACGAAATGATAGTCACAAAAAGATTGTCAATAAATATCTTAACTCTTGTAGTGTAAATAAACATTTATCAATTTCTACCACTTACAACATAATGTTGCATCTACAAGCTAGTCAATCTTAATCAGTGGATAATAGTCCTTAGTACAAACATTTTAAATCACTAAAGCTTACACATATGCTTTATTTTTTACTAGATTTCTTCACCATGACTACATTCTCTAACATTAGGGGTGGTCGACTTCCCTAATGAATCATACACTACGTAGCTTGTCAAACTTTCCTATATTCCTATATGCCTTTCTTTTGCAAATACTCTCTTTTTATGTTTTAATTAGAAGGAAGTATCCATATTTTGCTTATAGGTGATTGTTTATATACTATTCCCTTATAACTATGAAGGTTGCCAAGAAAAGACATCATTATATTCAAACAAAAGCTGCTTCACCTCCTTCCTTTCACTTTGAATCATTCTTGCTTTAACATTTAGGTTATGTGTTGCATATCCTAGTTTCCCAATTTGTTTATGAACTAATACTGCAAGTTTAACTGTCAAAAATCTCTTAGGGTAGTATAAATAAGTCTTTGAAAACCAATTGTTCCATCTTCTACTTCTCTTTTAAAGACATCAAATAACACCTTCATGACATGTTTTGATCTCCTCGCACCTCTTTGACACCTTATTTTTTTGGGAACTTCATTGTTAATTGATAAAGGCTAAGAATTGTCATTATTATGTAAAGTTAGTGTGGTCCAAAAATGGCATTATAGGATGTAGACCTATGAATAATATGAGAATCTACTATTTTTTTATTCTCTTCCATTTTCATTGATAGGATGATCTATCCTTTTGGGCAAAATTGATCCCCTATAAATTCGATCAAAGGCATGAAAACCCATCTTTTTGAAGACACTATAAAAGAAATTGTGAACATAGTTTTCATTATCTAGCAGTATCTTTTGGACTTCACAATTTGCTAGTGTTTCCTTAACTTCATTATCCACCATATCGTCTTTATGAGGATTTCTCAAATTTGCTCTTTCTTCATCCTCAAAGATTAATTTAATTTAGGTGTTTTCTTTTTTAATGTGTGATCTTAAGAAAACTTAAGCTTGGACATTGCATCACCCTACAACATTCCTTATCAAGGTTACACTAAGGTTTGATTCTCCTCTTATTATTGTATTGATTGTTCCCGTTATGAGTACCTTTCCTCTTGGATTCTTGATTGAGAAAATGCTAATGCTCCTTACTTATAAGTTTATCATTTTTTTCCAACTAGGAACACTCCTTTGTACAAAATCAAAGATCGCTAAAAGAAAAGACCAAATGGAAACCTAGGAAAAAGTTAGCATATCTTGCTAGGTATAAAATTTGATAAGTTACATCCTAGGTCAATTTGATAAAATTTGATAAAAAATAAAAACATGGATAAAATCTGAATGGGCTATAAGTTTGTAACAATACAACTCTTATGTAGAAATTTCACACAAAAAGAAAAGAGAGAGAAAGAGAGTACTAAGTCGAAAACCAATAAATGGTGAACTAGGCAAAAGTTAAAGCCTATGTAAATAATAAAAGATAAAAATCTCTTACTAGAATGAAAATCAATTGGCTAATAAAAAATACTAGGCTTTTTATAAATGCATCATCCAAAAAATGATAACAAAACACAAAATAAATATTAAGGAATACCTTATTTAGATGATGGTGACATCTCCTCTCATACGAGGGAAGGAAAAGACCCAATAAAAAAAAATTTGTAAGGCCTTAATAATTTTCTAATTTATAAGGGTTTGTGATAATTTATTATGATCTTATTAATATTGATTTGTACGTAAAAATCTTCTTTGAAGATTAACTAAATATAAAATTGAAACAACATAAAGCCTCATTATTAATAAAATTAGTTAGCATCATATCACTTCTTTAGAATTTAATTGTAAGACATGTATTTTATTTATTTGCCTAAAATTAAAAATTAAAAATTTCCATTTTTTCAAGCATTTGGACTATCAATTGTATCTTCAATACTTCAAACAATTAACATTTTTGTTTATGTAAGAATTACTTAAATTAGTTTTTCCAAATTTAATGTTTATATGTTTTTTTGAATGTTAGAATTACTTTATACAAATAATATTTTATTGAAAAACAAATTTTACTAAAGGAAAGGTTCAAAGAACTTGAGCAATTCTAAAAGCTCAAAGACTTTTCTAAAGCGGCAAATTTAAAAAATTTTGTCTTCTCAATGTCATTTGTAAAAAGTTCAGGGTTTTGAAAATACATAATCAATGTACTAATCTTGATCTAATTTCTTTTATCTAAACAAATAGTTTCAGTTCTGAGATCAATGACAGAAACTCCTTAAGGGTAAATTATAAAAGAGGTAGTATCTTCCAATTCTCCCTAATCACTTCATATGACAACACTTAAAAAAGGCTTGTCTAAAATTTTCGTAGTCCCTTTTATTGCTATTAATACTAAATTTGGGATAAACCTTAAAAACTACTTTATGACTCACTGTTTAGTTTATCCTAGATACCTTATAGATCTCTCTCTTTGTTCTTGCAACATAACAATTTGAATTATGCTTAGTCTAAGGTAACAAAAGATTGAATTAACTGAAAATTAAAGTAAACTAACAAAACTTGATGATTGAACAAGTAAAAGAAAATGATGAAATTAAAGTTACTTAATGATGGAAACTTATGGATTATTTCATCCTTATCTTGTCTTCTCCTCACCTTGTGAATTCAACTATGCTTGATCCTAGATATCCAAAGATTTTGATTACCCTATCTCGAGATCTAATCAAGTAATCCTAATTGAAATAGATAAAATTTGAGTTGTAATCTCTCAATTTCTCAAAATTACCCCTAACTACTCAATTGGATTTGAAACAATCCTAAGGATAATTAACTCACAATTAAGATCTCTCTTCAATTGCTTATTAACCTAATATTTGTAAGTATATTAAAGTAC
This sequence comes from Erythroxylum coriaceum, assembly GCA_026874005.2. Taxonomy (NCBI): domain Eukaryota; kingdom Viridiplantae; phylum Streptophyta; class Magnoliopsida; order Malpighiales; family Erythroxylaceae; genus Erythroxylum; species Erythroxylum coriaceum. Next base: position 1,626,731 of record JANQAP020000258.1, read on the forward strand.
TAACTCTCGTTGCATAACTTAGCATAAATATTTTGATTCAATAAATCGATTTAAATCAAGTATGAATAAAACAAATATCACAAAGTAGTATATATTGACTTCAACAAGGTAAAAGTTATACAAAACAATTTTAGAATAAAACCTAATATAGATTTAGCAATCCATAATCATGTTCAAAATATAACTATTCAGATTTAGCATACAAGGAAATGAAATAGAAGAAGAGAATATAATGAAATCAGCTTGAAGCCTTGATCTAGAAAATTTGGAAAGCTGAAGTTGATCATAATGTTTCTACTTTTGATTTTCTTTTTTGTGATTTACAGTCTCTTTTTTGTTTTTATTCCTTTTTTTGGTATATTTTCTAACTTTGAAATCTACCTCCTTTTCTATAGCCTTCGTAATATCCTTTTTATAGTAAAAATAGATCACTTTCTAAAATATACATGGTCACTTGTGTGGCCGTGTAGCTAACCGTGTATCTCAAAATTTTCTCTAAATCACGACTTCACACAGTTCTAGAAGCTTATATGAGCATATACAAGGTTATATACATCAACGTAAACAATTATGTATCTTCACACGAGTATAAGCAGTGTCTTCAAAACTCCACACATTTACAGTGACTTACACGGTCACTATACATGACCGTGTATTTCCAAAGTTGCTTCTATTCTTCCATTTTATGTCTTGATTTAACCCAAATTCTTCTCCTTTTAGTCTATGAAGGTAATTATCACCTACAAATAAACTTGAAGCAAAATAAGTATAAAAAATACCATAAAACTCTTAAATAACATGAAAAACATGCTAATTATAGGTATATAAATATAGTCAATTAATCATTTATTACCTTACTCAGTGAAAGTTGATGTAGATCTTATAAAGTGGATATATCGACAAATTCCAAGTGCAACCTGACTATCCCTATTTAGATTTGAATGTCTTCAAAGTTGTTGATCCTCTAAGGCACTTATGTCTTTGACTTCATACACTTTTCATCTAGCTTTTATATGAAACCCTTTATTTAGAATGTACTTCAATATTCCTTTCGCCAAAAATGATCATCATCAACCAAAAGGTATAAGAAATATAAATCAGGGCAAAATGGGTTTTAGGTAATACTTGTGTTTGTAGAACTCTATGAAGCAAAGAGAAAAGCATAGAGGAGCATTGCATTCCTCCAATATATGATGTATCTTTGTAACCTCCAACATTGTTTAAGGGAAACGTGCATTGGGTTGGATTGGATACTCTAAACTTGAATCAATACTATTCAACCTGATAGATGAGGTTTTTAACAAAATTAGTTGGTTTACTCTAGAGACTATGATATGAAACAACTAGCAATTATGTGGTTTGCATAGCAGGTAGCAATAACTTTGTAAATCATTGAAAGTTATGGGAGATGAGGGAATAAGTTGTGGTTAAGTCTTGGACGAAGGTATACAATATCAAGTTGTGTCATGTGGACTTGGATATGGAAGCTCTTTTCTTGTTGCTTAATTAAAGAAGTCTCTTACATTACTACATCAAGGACGCAAGGTGGGGGACACTAATAGTAGTTCCATATATACCCAGGACCTAGTAAGGGGTCATAAAGTGTAAGGAAGCATTGTTGATCCTCGCAAGGAAGACAATCTTCCTTTAAAATGTACTCAATGTCCCGCTTTAATCCTTTTTATTTTTCCTTATTTGTGCTAACTTTGTTGTAATATTGCTAAGAAAAAACATATTTTTATGACTATTCTATTGCTTTTTCTATTTTAAGAAATAATCCATGTCGTAAACCGTTATTGAAAGTCCATCATTTGTATATCACCCATTGATTTCTTAAAAAAACTAAAGAGACGTGACTTTTTCAAACTCTCCCTAAAGTAAAATTTAAAGTCATAAAAATTAATATAAAGAATAATCTTATTTTAATAAAATTAATATAAAAACAATTAGATAACCGCAATTAAAGTTTCCTTATCACAAGAATATACTCATCTTCCAAACTTATGAAAAAGAGGGAAGTTAGATAAATGAGTATTTTTCAACCTAAAATTTTTATAAAATTTTAATTTAAACTCTAACGTTATAAAATTATTTATTTAAATTCTAAATTCTTTTGAATTCCATAAGAAATACATTTTAATATTTTTAACATTTTTAATATATCTCACATTATATGTATTTGTCAATTGAGTATATTTCTATTGAAAATTTAGTAAATTTTATTCTACCCTTTTACGAACTCTCCTATTTTTAGTTTGAAACTCCCTCAGTTATATTTGTTATGAAAAATATGACTTTATCTTACTAAACTTTTGGATTTTAACAGTTTTATGTCTCCAAATCTAACTCAAAAGTATCATGGATACTATTGGTCAGAACTTCCATTGTGTCAAAAATCAATAAATGATCACATTAGAGCTGTTAAAATCTCCAACAATAAAAACCAACACTCTTTGAAGATTGAAAATGTTGATGAAACAAAAATTCTTAGAGTTAGTTCCCATGATTTGGTTTTTTAGTGGCAAAGAGCGTTATAGCTTGACCAAGGGTAAAGAGAATTTTTTTTAAAACTGAGAGTGGGTGTTTAGCAATGACAATGGACACCTTGGTCTTATTGATGATATAATGATCGGTTACAAGATGGTTCATCTTCTCTCTCTCTCTCTCTCTCTCTCTTATTATTCATCCCTCAACTTCACCCCTCTTTTTGTTCTCTTTATATTTCAAGCTAATCTTTATAATGATATCCAGATGGTTGTAAAAATATATCTTAAAGTATTTAAAAAGAATTAAAAATATTTTTTTAGTCTATAAAGGAGTTAAATTAAGAGTTCAGAAACATTCATATGCAAATTTTTAGCATTATCAAATGATAGAAAATTACAATCAAAGTAAATATTCATTCTGAATAGTGGTGTTGTAAGTTGGAATGTTCAAAAGAACTAATTGTTGTTAATTCCACAATCAAAGGCAAAGTACACTTTAGTGCCAGAAGTAGCAAATGAAGTAGTTTGGAACAAGAACTTCATCACTGAACATACAGTAATTCTCAGCATTACTAAGCCAATAGTATTATACTATGGCAACAATGGTGCCATTACAGAGGCAAAGAAACCGAGGTCTTATTAAATATTCAAATATATATTCAAAAAGTTTCACTTGATCTGGGAGATATTGGAGCGAAAAGATATTGCATTAGACCGAGTTCCCAAGATCCTCTCATTAAGTCGTTGTCTCAAAAGTGGCATGACCGACATATCGATGAAAGATATTGGTTTTAGTGCAAGTGGAAGATTGTTTGTTTATATCCTTACAACTAATTAACTGGTTGCAATTTAATGTATAACGCTATCTTAAAAGTGACATGATTGACATATCGATGAAAGACATTGGCTTTAGTGCAAGTGGAAGATTGTTTGTTTATGTCCTTACAACTAATTAACTGGTTGCAATTTAATGTATAACATTATTATTTTAATCAGTAAAGGCACTCTATTTTTAATATATTTTTGCTAATTACATTTAATGCTTAATTCTAGAGGTAAAATTCTTAGAATAATTACTGTATGATTGAAATTATAACGATATCATATGCATATGTTATGTGTCTTTCTTGTTATGAAAGTAATTATTCTCATAAATTAAAATATGAAGATATTCAAACAAATATATGGGTACTTATTAGAAAATAAGTTTGCTAAACTAGCCTAATTGCGAAGATCCCAAATGAAATATTAGTTGTATATTTGTGGATTTCTTCATAATGATAGTTGTATAATTAATCCTTATGATTGAGATTAACAAGGTATCTCATATAGGAATTACTATATTTTGAGACTATTTATGATCTATTTTAATCATAGTAACTCAATCAGTAATACTTAAATATAGTACAAATTATAAACTATATAAAGATAATTGAATAAATCAATAAATAATTTGTCATCTTAAAGTAATTAGGAAGAATATTATATTGTCCTTAATTAGTAGTTATTTAAGGAATTTTCTAACTAAGATGAATTGAGATTTAAAAAGGATATTTTCCAATTTCAATTAGTAATTTCATACTATATGTTCAATTGGAGCGTTGGATAATGAAAGAATTAAATTATATATTATAATTATGCTTCGATAGGTTAAGTCAAGCAATTTTGATATTCCTAATATTTAGGTGGTCATAACATATTGTCAAATGTCAATCTTGATATATGATTGAAAATTATTTAATTAGATAATTAATGATAAATTAAAAGAAAATTTTATTTATTTAATTCTAATTATAATTAATAATTTATAATTATTATCAAAATATTATAAATCTAATGGGTGACATATAAATAATAGATAAAAAGAAAAAAATCAATTTAAATTAAGTTAGAATTAATTTTGAAGTTTGAGAAACTTTAAGAATCAAATATGAGATATTTGATTATATTAAGATTAGTAATTTAATTTAATTAGAAAGAAATCCTATTATCTTTTTTCTATATATAGGGAAAAATACATTAAGGAGGTAGTAATCGTGTCCTTTTTTTTTTCTCTAAAGTAGAATTATCTTTCTCTACTCTATAAATACCGTTAGATGTTAGATACATGGATATATTATAGTTGATAATTCAAAAAGAAAATATTTGCAAGATTCTCAATTAGGTATGTCAAACTCGTTTTAGTTCTGATTTAACAACAACGACAACATTTAGTATGAAAAGAGAGATAGAGAGAGAGAGAGCGAAAATAAAATAAAATAAGGAAGAGAAATAATAATAATAATAATAATAATTAGTTCTGATTCATATTTTTCAAGTCATTAAAGAGATCCTTCGAGAAATTATAAAAGAAAATTTTTTCTTTACACTTGTGATCCGATCATAATTTATTTCCCAACATTAGCATTTTAAGGTTTAAATAAAATTACAATTATATTTGTTTTCAAACCCTACTAAACATTAGAATTTAAGTTCAACTTTTATGAAAACCTCTGAATCGAAAATGTTTTTTTTATCATAAGAATTATTAAAGTGATATTATAATACGAGGCCAACAATGACCTAAAAAACAAAATCAGAATTATTTACATATAGTTTATGATATATTTACTTAGAATAACCTAAATAAAAATGAAAGAGAAACGAAAAGAAAAACCGACCGGCACGATGCCGTTCGGTTGATTTACATTGAAATGCAATGTACCGCAAACATTTTAAACCGATGTTGTAAGATCGAAAGAAAGCAAGGCCCATATAATTTCCCAAGTCTTTGATTCTTAAGAGAGAAGCGGCGGATGGCGGCGGCGACGGCCGGAGCGTACCATCAGCCCACAACACTAGAAGAAGTAAGAACCCTCTGGATTGGGGACTTACAGTATTGGATGGACGAAACTTACCTCAATTCCTGCTTTGTTCATACTGGAGAGGTCCTCTTCCTTTTCTTTCTCAACCCAAAGAGTATATGCTCTAAATTTTGTTCCATTTTTTAATCTCTAATTGTTATTTTTTTCTGTTTTCTGTATTGGTCCATTTGAGTTTCTTATCTCTGTGGCCTTGTGTCTTCGCGTTACCACCTACTTAGTTTTATGTATTTTTACTCTTTGAATGTCTGGACATTGGTGTTTGCCTTTTCTTGTTATAGGGAGTTTTAAGAGGTCGTTTATTGTAAAAAATAGAAGAAATTTTCAATTTTTCTTGGATGGCTTACCTTCTGAAGGCAAGGAATAAAATGATTGGTGAGAGTTTTCAGCGTTGGTTTGAGAACGGATATTCACGATAATACGATATTGAGAATATAATTAGTTAAGTGTGATACAATAATGGAAAGGAAACCATCAAAGATGAATCTTTGTCTTTCTAAAGCTCATACGTGTATAGAATCTATAAATAGTTATGAGAATCATTAGGATACTTATTTCATTTTTCTTTTCCCTTTTTTCTTTATTACGATATCTTTGGATGGGGAGAGGGAGAAGGGTTGGTGTTGTTATAATTAGTGATGTGCGTTTCATATCAATTAGTTACTTCAAGATGCTTTGATGGCATGAATCGGTTGCTTGGCTGGATTGCAGTTGATATTGTTAAATAATGAAAGAGATGTTAGTTAAAAGGCCACTAATTTCCAGCAACTACTTCTGATGCCACTAAGAATATTTTCATTGGTTGCATAAATTTGAAATCCATGTTAGTATGCAGGTGGTTTCAATCAAAATTATACGCAACAAGATCACCGGCCAGCCTGAGGGTTATGGGTTTGTGGAATTTGTTTCTCATGCATCAGCAGAAAGGATTCTACAGACATACAATGGAACTCAAATGCCTGGCACTGAACAAACTTTTAGGCTGAACTGGGCTTCTTTTGGCATTGGGGAGAGACGACCTGATGGCCCTGAGCATTCCATTTTTGTTGGGGATTTAGCTCCTGATGTCACAGATTACCTCTTGCAAGAAACATTCCGTGCTCATTATCCATCAGTTAGAGGCGCCAAGGTTGTCACCGATCCAAATACTGGACGCTCAAAGGGATATGGATTTGTTAAATTTGGTGATGAGAATGAAAGGAATCGTTCTATGACTGAAATGAATGGTGTCTATTGCTCAACTAGACCAATGCGTATCAGTGCAGCAACGCCAAAGAAGACCATTGCTTATCAACAACAATATACTACAACAAAAGGTTATATTCTGTTTGCTAATATTTTATTTACTTTTTCATAGTTTGAAGGACAATCCTTGCAGACCATGACGTATTGTGTATGTTGTATGTGCTTCAAAAAAGGGTGGATTAAGGCTATGTTTGGTGGGCCGTAAGGTTTTTAATGGAATAGAATGGAACAGAATGGAGTGGAATGTAAATGAATGCAATATCAGAAAATTATTGTTTGGGAGGGATGGAAAAGTTCATAATGTAATATAGTGAAATGTTATTTAGAAGAAGAGTTTATAATATAATATAGTGAAATGTTGTTTATCAATTTACATTCCATCTTAAACCTCCCAAATCGAAGGTTATTTATTTTTGCTGTTTAGGATAGAATGGGACCGAATGTTACCCCCCCTTTCCATCCTATTACATTTCATTCCATTATAAACCCTCATTCCAAACGATGGAATAATATTACATTATAATCTATTCCATTAATAATCACCCAACCAAACATATCCTAAGTGCAACCAAAAGTCTAAAGGAATTAAAGAGGAAAATAAGGGAGTGGAACTGAGACATTCTTGAACTTGCTACTTTTTAGATGCGATTGATTAACGACCTTAATTTTGCATCCTTGTTTTTGTGGTAAAAGCTTTAGTATTTATTGCATACTCTTACATGTTGCACTCAAGTTTACTAACCTCCTGATGTTTCTGCAGCCATATATCCTGTTGCAGCATATACTACACCAGTCCAAGTGGTAGCAACAGATACTGATGTCACCAACACGACCGTAAGTTATGATGCTTATTACTTTTGCAGGATTCAATTATCCATTTTTCCCTTATGTCTTCTCTTACTGCAGATCTTTGTTGGTAATTTGGATCCTAATGTCACAGAAGAGGAGCTGAAGCAAACCTTTATGCATCTTGGGGAAATTGTCTATGTGAAGATTCCTGTTGGCAGAGGATGTGGCTTTGTACAATTCGCAGCTAGGTATGTTTATTATATATCTTACGAATCATTTCTTGTTCACATTGTCATTGCCTCTCTGATGTTTTTTACTGATATGTGTTCATATGCCTTGTTTTCTAATTTTTCATTCTCATTTTTTGGATTGAGGATTTTATGGTCATGCTAGATAGTTAATGAGAAATATAAGAAAGTTGGTTAGAGGCCATTTCATTTACATAGGCCTTATTACATAACTCTTTCGAGCATCACAAGAATAAGTAGAATATGGTGAGTGGAAAACTTTTTATGGAGGAAATAATCTCATAATGAGTCTACACTTAGAGCACTATAGAGAACAGAACTTCCAGATGCTTTAGAGTCAAGGAAGTAAAGAGTGTTTTTCCTCCATGTTTTTCTGCTTGGGAATAAATTTGACTAGTTCTATAGAATATCGTAGTTCATGCTCTTAATATACTTTGGTTCTTTCATTAATATCTTCTGATTCAGCTCTACTAATTTTGTCTGACATAGGGCATCTGCTGAAGAAGCCATACAAAGGATGCAGGGGCATGTGATTGGTCAACAACCAGTGCGCATTTCCTGGGGCAGAAAGCAGGTACGCTTTCTGGTTTAGAGGATGGATTTTGCTATTTGCATGCATCATAATGATGTGTTTCATCTAGTAGCCAAAAGAAAACTGAATGGGGGAGGGATGCATATGATGAAAGCATAAAAACTAATGTATGCCTTTGGATATTTATTAAAGAACTGCTGCTTATAGAGTTAATATTTTGTTTTCTGTCGTCAATTTTCACACTGGCCTTGTTAATCTAATAATGGCTTACTATAGGACCTGACTGGTAGCTGGGTTCCACAAGTAGATCAGTGGAGTGCCTATTATGCTTATGGACAAGGATATGATGCATATGCTTATGGGACTGCTCATGATCCATCAATATATGCATACAATGCATATGCTGGTTATCCACAATATCCACAGCAGGTATGATTTTTTTTTAATGCAGTTGGAGAAATTTATCTGTACATTGTTATAGATTTTTTAATTTTGGAATATGCTAGTTTAAAAAACTTTCCCGTTTTCAGTATAGTTTAGTATGGATGAAATATGCATGGTTAAAGGGTACCATGGGTTTAGTCTACCATTCATTACCTAACCTGCTTGAACTAATAATTTTTCACCACTACTTGCGCTCTACAATCAAGTGGCAGTATCCTAGAGATCTAACATAATAACTGCTTTCAATATTGTTGGAAAGGACAAAATATGTTCTATTAACTCAATAATTATTTTATCGAAACTGGCTAAGTGGTATGGTTGCAGGTTGAAGGTGTTCAAGACATGACAGGTGCTATCCCAGTCATAGATCAAAGAGAGGAGACTTATGATCCTTTGGCAGCTCCTGATGTTGAAAAGTAAAACTTATACTTAATATCTGTTATCTAAATTTAAGGCTCGTGTGCTATATTGTATCTTGGCACTAAGAACTTCGCTTGTTTTGAATTTGATTCAGGTTAAATGCCAATTATCTTTCTGTGCATGGAAGTGCCAT
>JANQAP020000258.1:1688100-1699810 GCA_026874005.2 Erythroxylum coriaceum
AAAGACCCTTATGGCCTTGAGAAGTTGTTCCTTCAACAATGGGAGGCCATAACCAATTCCAAGTCAAGCTTGAAATTAATTCCTGGCTCGTGCACTATACCAAACGTTGTACGAGCCACATTTCATTTGACTCGGGAAAACATAAATAACTTGAAGAAAATATTCGCATCCCAACAGATGAGCAATCAGCTTCACTTGTCTGCCTTCGTGGTTACATATTCGTATGCACTGGTTTGCCGAATGAAAGCTCAAGGTGGAGACAGAAACAGGAAGGTTGATTTTGCGATAGTAGTGGACTATAGGGGCCTTATAGATCCTCCTCTCCGGGGGAATTATTTTGGAAACTGTACTTTTTGCCATGGAATGATGGAATCTGCAAGAGAGTTTATGGAGTACAATGTTGTGGCTGAGAAAATCAGTGGCATTATAAAGGGATTAAAGAAGAATCTATTTGAAGGAGCTGAGGAAAAGATACCAGAAATGAAGAATTATGAACGTGGAGTACAGCATATTTGTGTTGCTGGCTCGCCTCAGTTTAACGTTTATGGGAACCACTTTGGGTGGGGAAGACCAAAGAAAGTGGAGATCTTATCCATAGATAGGACTGGCTCCATTTATTTGAATGAGAGTAGAGATGGAAAAGGAGGCGTTGAGATTGGGTTGGCTATACCTAGGCGTGAAATGGAAGCTTTTGCTTCTCTATTTTTCAGTGGCCTCAAGGCATTTTAATACATGTTTTCGGACATACACCGACCGCTGACTTAACTATGAGCTAGGGTTGTTTGACTTTCTGTTTTCTTTTAGGTTTTTTAAATAAAATAAAATTCATTCTAATCCTTAATGTTAATTTAGTTATATTTTAAATACAAATTACTTTTTTATAGTTTTCATAAATTATGAAAATTGGAAAAATAAATATAAAAATTAAAAACTAAAATAAATATATATTTCTTATTAAATTTTAAAAAATAAAAATGAAAGTGAAAACTGTTAGCTCAAGGTTTATTATTAATGATTTTGATGATAACTATATAATATTTCAAAATTCAAATTTGATTTATTTCCTTATATAGGCAACGGTATAATTCTTAAAAGGAAATAAAATATTAGGAATAATGCTTCATTTCTTGCAGAAACCTTCTTAATGATCTTATCTTACTAGAAATGATTCTACAATATCCGAAAAGATCATGCTAATCATATATTTAATCAATTAGGTCCAAGACATTGCCATATTTATTTCTTAACTTTTGAATATTAGATGATTTCAGCAGTGATAATATCAAAGATTCCTTAGACACAAAGTCAACCTAGAATCCAAATGAATCAACGACTAATTGAAGAAAATGTCTATTAAAGAGAGAGCCACTGTAGTTACGAACAAGAATTTAAGAAGCTAGAGTTTTGAAATACATCAAAGACATCAATTTTCATTTGTTGAGAGCTTGTAGAAGCTAGTTAAATACTACTAGTGTGAAAGGTTGAAAAACCTTGAAAAATATATACTGTGAGCTTGAAGAGGCTCGTCAAATTACTACTTGAAATTTTAGTGAAACACTCAAGTAAGATACTTTGGGATCGGATGTAGGCTTGGGTTATAAGCCTAGCTAGTATAAATCGACTGTATCATTCTTTCTCTCTTCTTTACTTTAAATTTTTGCATTATAATGTTTGTGTTTTATATTTGCAAGAGGCTCCTTTATTGTTATAATAGGCTCCTTTTGATTTTAACTTGCAAGAGGTATTTTTTAGTTTTAATAGGCACCTTCTGTTTTAAAGTGTTCTAACAGGATTTATAGTTTAGCAAAATCCTATCGTTTAGAAGGCTCCTATCGTTTAACAGGCTCCTATTGTTTAATGGGTTTTTTATCATCTAGCTGGCTCCTTTCTTTTTGAGCGCTAGTAGGCTCCTATCGATTTAAAAGGCTCTTTTCGTTTTGAGTGTTAACATGATCCTTTTGAAAGTTTATAGGACCCTTCTATTTATAAATTTATTTTGTTTAGGAGGATCTTATAAATTTAAAAGTACCCTGAAATTTCTTTTTACACACAATTCACTCTTCTCTTGCATGTGTTTTCTTTATGAAAAATAATAGAGGAACGATTGCTATATTTATTTTGCTTCTGTAGATGGTGGAATCTTTTTGATATGGTGATTTAGCAGGATCTTATCAATTTAAAAGTACCTTGAAATTTTTTTTTACACATAATTCACCCTCCTCTTATGTGTATTTGCGTTTTCATTTGGTATCAGAGTGAGGTTTTACATTTATTGTGTTTTACAATAGGTGATAGATCATGGCAAACAATTTGAGAAGTCTTAAAGGATAACCTATATCAAAGTCGCCTTATTTCAATGGAAACAACTATTCCCATTGGAAAGAGAGAATGACCATTTATTTTCAATTTGTAGATATCGAGATCTGGCAAGCTATCAAAGCTGGAACCACACTTCTTACTACTGATGGCATAGAAGTATGGACTGATGTTGACAGAAGAAATGCAAAGCTAAACGGTAAAGAAAAACATCATCTAATTTGTGCATTATCTCCAAATAAGTATGAAAAGATATCCTACTGCTCTACAATAAAAGAAATATGGGACAAACTTTAAGTTGCCTTTGAAGGAACAAATGAGGACTTTTAAAACTTTGAAAAAGAAGAGGTCAGCAACGTAGGTCTTATGGCTGAATCAGGAGATGATAAGGTATATTATTCTAACTCTGATATTGAAGTTGATGAATTAAGAATTGCATATCATGAATTGTATGATTAGTATAAAAAAATTAACTATGAAGTATTTCAAAAAGGTTAAGAAGTCCAAGAACAATGATGCATCTTTAAAGAGTAAGATTAAATCATGAGAGTTTGTGAATGAGAATTTGTTGGCGAAGAATATGTCTCTTTAGATTGGTTATAAGCAAAAGGTTTCTGGAAAGGAAGTTCTAGAAGAAAGAGTAGCTAAGTAAGAAATGCATTGATTAAGAAAGTTTCAGATAAGGTGAGTCAGTTAGAAGTAAAAGTTGCTGATTTAGAATTTAAGAAAGAGAAATTTGCTTGAAAAGTCATATCTCTAGAAAAAGATCATGCTAATTTCGTTAATGGAAGGAATAATCATGATGCATTACTTAGTAATGGTAAAAGTGTTTTTGATAAGGCTAGAACAGGTTATAATAAAATAATAATATTAGGCCATACAAGAATTTCTTTGTTAAATCCAACAGTAGCTATAATTAAAACAGTAGGAACTTGATACATGGTAGAAATTACAGCAATTCTCATTCATTTGTTTGATGTTTCTATTATGATAGACATGGTCACATTAGTCATTCTTATAACTTTCGTAAAATGGAGAAATTATCTCAAATGTTTATTTGGGGATCGAAAGGTCAAGCCACTAACCTGAAAGGATCCAGAAAAATTTAGGTACCTAAAATGAGATAATACTTTCTACATATATGCTTTAAAATGGAGACAAGAGAAAATCAATGGATAATTGATAGTGGCTATTCGAGACACATGATAGATGAAATATCACATTTCAACTACATTTAAAGGAAAGATGGAGGTAATGTTGTTTTTGCCGATAGAAACAAGGAATAAGTCACTAAAATTGGTAAAATTGGTGACTCTAACTGCTTCTGTTGATAATGTTTTTTATGTTAATGGATTGAAACATAACTTGTTGAGTGTAAGTCATTATAGAGTTACTTTCTATGCATCACATTGTGAAATTATTGATAATCTTAATGACAATATTGTATTTATTGTTCTTAGAAGTCAGAACATATACTATGCTTAATTGGAAGTTATGTATTCAAAAAATGTCAAGTGTTTTGTTTATATGAAAAAGGATTCTTTTATCTAGCATAGAAGATTTGGATATGCTAACATGAGCATTCTATCAAAATTGTCCAAAAATGAGTTAGTAAGAGGACTACCAACTTTGAAGTTTGAAAGCAATCAGGTTTGTGAGGCTTGTTTAAAACAAGTTAGAAGCAGCTTTCTTACCAAAAATATCATGTCTACTAACTAATTGCTTGAACTTATACATATTAATTTATTTGGTCCCACTAGGACTCAAAGTTTTAGTGGTAAACATTACAGTTTTGTTTTAGTAGATTATTCCAGATTTTTATGGGTTTACTTCCTATCAAATAAGGACGATGCTTTTGAAGTTTTTAAAAAGTTTTGTAGAAAAATTCAGATTGAAAAAGGATATTGCATTACTTCAATTCAGAGCGATCATGGAGGAGAATCTAATAATAAAAAGTTTGAAGATTTCTATGACAATAATGGTATGACTCATAATTTTTCATTTCCAATGACTCCTCAGCAAAATGGAGTGGTTGAAAGAAAGAATAGGACTCTCATTCATATGGCCAGAATAATGCTATGTAAAAATGATCTAACTCATGGTTACTAGCTAGAAGCCGTGTCAACTACCTGTTACATTTTTAACAAGTGCATTATTAGGCCCATTCTAAAAAACACCCCCTGTGAGTTGTGGAAAGGAAGAAAACTGAATGTCTCCTATTTTCAAGCATTTGGTTGCAAGTGCTTTGTTCTAAATAATGGAAAAGACAATCTTGGAAAGTTTGATGCCAGATCAGATGAAGCCATCTTTCTAGGTTATAGTACCTCCAATAAAGGATATAGAGTTTACAAAAGAAAACAAAGAAGATAGAAGAATCAATACATGTAGTATTGGATGAAGCACTGCCCTGGACAACAGTAGTTGATTCAGATGATGAAGAGCATCCCTTGGCTCCTAAAAATACATTGTAAACTCAAGCAACACCTATAATACCTTCGGAATTACAAGATCAAAAAGTTTTGTCTGAAGCTAGGATAGAGAAGGTGCCTTCCTCTCAGTAGGAGCTTATATAACAAAGAACACTAAGAAAATGGAGAGGTTTTGATACATATCAGTACATTATAGAAGACCCCTACGAAATTCTAAGAACTAGATCATCCTTTAAGAACAACTTTGTTGCCCTCATCTCATAATTAGGACCAAAGAGTATTGAGTGGCTCTTACGGATGAGAATTGGGTTTTATCCATGAAAGACAAGATGAATCAGTTTGACAAAAACAAAGTTTGGAATCTAGTACCTCATCTACAAAACAAGTCAGTCATTAGAACTCATTGGGTTTTTCGAAACAAACTTGACGAAAATGGTAAGCTGGTAAGAAACAAAGCTAGACTTGTAGCTCAAGGTTATAATCAACAGGAAGGCATTGATTTTGATGAAACTTATGCTCCTATTGCTAGACTAGAATCGATTAGAATTTTACTTGCCTTTGCATGTTATAGAAACTTCAAATATTCCAAATGGATGTCAAAAGTGTTTTCTTAAATGGATATATTAATGAATAAGTGTTTGTTAAGCAACCTCTAGGTTTTGAAGATGAAAATCATCCTGAATACGTGATGAAGTTGACTAAAGCCCTATATGGTCTAAAATAGGCCCCTCGAGCATGGTATAAGAGGTTAAGTAATTTTCTACTTGAGAATAACTTCAAAAGAGGAAAGGTAAATAAAACCTTATTTATTAAGAAAAAGGAGAATGATTTACTCATAGTTCAAATATATGTTGATGACATAATATTTAGTGCCACTAATCAATCTTTCTGTGAAGAATTCTTAGCATTAATGCATGGAGAGTTTGAAATGAGTATGATGGGAGAGCTAACTTTCTTTCTCGGATTACAAAGCGGGCTAACAGAAAAAGGGATCTTCATTAGCCAAGAAAATACACAAAGGAACTCGTTAAGAAGTACCATTTTGAGAATGCGAAATCGATGGGTACTCCTATGTATACTGGAACTATACTTGATAAGGATAAAGAAGGCAAGGCTACGGATGAGACAAAGTATAGAGGAATGATTGGGTCATTATTATATCTTTCAAGCTTAAAATTAGATATCATGCTTAGTATGTGGCTTTGTGCACATTTTCAATCAAATCCAAAAGAAAGCCACCTTCAAGCAGCCAAGAGGATCTTTCTATATCTTCATGGAGCTATAGATTTTGGATTATGGTATCCAAAAAATGTCTCTTTTAACATAGTTGGCTACTATAATACAGATTATGTAGGTGATAAATTCGATCAAAAAAGCACAAGTGGTCACTATCAATTTCTTGAAGGATGTCTAGTCTCTTGGTCTAGCAACAAATAAAATTGGACAACAATTTCAACAACTAAAGCAGAATATATAGCAGCTACCAGTTATTGTGCTCAAATCTTATCGATGAAGCATCAACTCTAGGATTTCTTTCTAAACTTTAATCATATCCCTATATTATGTGACCATAATAGTGTAATAAATCTTTCGAAAAATCCTGTGCATCAGTTTAGGACTAAGCATATAGAAGTCAAACATTATTTTCTTAGAGATCATGTTTTAGAAGAAACCATTGATCTTTTGCATGTTAATACTGAAAATCAAGTAGCTGATATCTTTAGTAAGCCACTTTCTAACGATAGATTTTGTTCATTAAGAAAAGAGCTTGATATGTGCAGATTATCTTAAATATAATTTTTTTTAAATATATTATGCTACTCTTGTTTACAGGTATTAGCAGGCTCCTTCTAAAAAGAAGGCCCCTATTAGGTTAAATTATTTCTTTTTGATGATGAAAAAGGGGGAGAGTTGATATATTTTACTTTGCACAATTGAAGTTTAAATCTGTGATAAGCTATCTTACATACTTGTGGTATTTTTTGATTGTTTAATTCTTTTCCCTCTATTTTTTGATAGTGACAAAAGGGGAGAGTTAATAATATAATTTCTTTTGATGTGCTATACTTGCTTTTGATGTGATATATTTTGCTAACTGTTGAAAGATTTTTAAACTGAATATGTGAAGTTCATCTCAGTTATCTTATAACGATAGGCTCCTTTCTTTAGAGTTCGTAAGAAAGACTCCTTCTAATCTTGACTAAGAGTAAGAATCTATAAAGCTTACAGGTATCTTTTGAAATCCTTGATCATCATTTAAATTTTGAAAATATATCTGTTATTGCTTGTCATCATCAAAAAGGGGGAGATTGTTAGCTTAAGGTTTATTATTAATGATTTTGATGATAACTACATAATATTTCGAAATAAAAATTGAATTTATTTCCTTGTATAGGCAATGAAATAATTCTTAAAAGGAAATAAAATCATAGAAATAATGCTTACTTTCTTGCAAAAACCTTCTTAATGATCTTACCTTATTAGAAATGATTCCACAATATCCGAAAGGATCCTACTAATCATATATTTCATCAATCTGTTCTAAGACATTGCTGTATTTATTTCTTAATGTCTGAATATTGGAAGATTGCAGCAGATATAATATCGAAGACTCCTTAGACACAAAGTCAACTCAGAATCCAAATGAAACAATGACTAGTTAAAGAAAATGTCTATTTAAGAAAGAGCCACTGCAGTTGTGAATAAGAAGTTAAGAAGCTAGAGTTTTGAAATACATCAAAGACATCAATACTCTTGAAAGTCATACCTTTATTAGATTTCTTGTGCCTTAGAAAGTGAAAATTCTTCTTGAGAGAAATCATTAAAGCTCATATCGAGAAAATCAAATTTTCATTTGTTGAGAGCTTGTAGAGGCTAGTTAAATACTACTAGTGTGGAAGGTTAAAGAACTTTGAAAAATATGTAATTTTGAGCTTGAATAGGCTCGTCAAATTACTACTTTGAATTTTAGTGAAACACTTAAGTTGGATACTTGGGGATTGAATATAGGCTTGGGTTATAAGTTGAATGAATATAAGTCAACTGCGTCATTCTTTCTCTTTTCTTAACTTTAAATTTTCGCATTATAGTATTTGTGTTTTATATTTGCAAGAGGCTCCTTGACTTTGATAATAAGCTCCTTCTTTTTTCAACTTGCAATTCTTTTTAGTTTTAATAGACACCTTCTATTTTAAAGTGTTCTAACAGGATTTATCATTTAGCAAACTCTTATCGTTTTAAAGGCTCCAATTTTTAACAGGCTCCTGTAATTTAAAAGGCTTCTATCATCTAACAGACTCCTTTCTTTTTGAGAACTAGCAGACTCCTTTCAATTAAAGGCTCCTTTCATTTTCAACATTAATAGGATCCTTTCAAAAGTTTATAGGACCCTTATATTTATAAATTTATTTTTTAGCAGAATCTTATCAATTTGAAAGTACCTCGAAATTTTTTTACACACAATTCACCCCCTTTTGTGTGTGTTTGATTTATCAAAAATAATAGAGGAACGATTGCTAGAAGATTACTATCTTTATTTTGCTTCTGTAGATGATGGAATCCTTTTGATACGGTGATTTTAGACCTATAAAAAAAGTTCTACTCACTTGAAAAGAGTTTTGTCAAAAAAGAAAAAAGCCCTTCTACTTCGAACAAAGACATATATAGATGATATGGACAAAAATTAGTTTACTCATATTTTATGGATGTTATCTTAAAACAAAAAAGTAAACAAAAAAGATATAAGATTTATGTTATTTGATTATAAAATCCTACATTCATGGACCAAATAACTAAAAGACTTTTTTTATTGGTATTATGCATATCTTACATAGTGTAGTAAGTAAGAATGATGTACATATTAGGTAATGGTGTTTTATAAAACAACATTGACTTCCATAATCAATTTAAATTTTATTGAATTAAGAATCATTATAATCAATTTAGAAATATGCTAATACACATATACTCATATATTATATAGTTCTTCTTATAGATTAAAAATTTGTGAGATACAAATGTAAGAAATTACATATGATATGTGAATATCTTTTAACTATTAAAAAGAAATGTTGACTATTAAAATAAAGGACGAGATGCAATCCATGAAGTATAATAAGGTATAGGAACTAGTTGATTTGCCTCAACATTGCAAATCTGTCAGCTGTCAATGAGTTTGAAAGACTAAAATGATTTCAGGATAAAGTTTAGCAATTTAACGATCGCTCAATTGCCAAAGGGTTCATTTGAAGAGAAAGGTTTGAATTTAATGTTACCTTCTGTCTCGTATCCTCAAAGAATACATTTCGAGTGATTATGACAATTATCTCTCATAATTATATAGAGTAACATCAAATGGCTGTCAGAACTGCTTTCCTGAATAAAGACCTTTAGAAAGAGGTCTATATGGTACAACTTGAAGGATTTCAGGAACTCCAAATTTAAAAAAGTTAAACAAACTCCAAATTTGGAAGGGAAATAGAAGAAATGGAAGACGGTCTTCCGAAGCTATCGATTAGGTGAATTTTGTGAACGCACACTAGTTTTCAACATTTTGACCCTTTTTGATTTAACGAAGTGGAAGTGGGTTTGAATTATCTACTAGATGTTGTAAAAGAGTTTTGGATTATTAAATCCCCATTAAAACTTAAGGAGTACTGCAAACCACATAGATATCTGTTAGAAAATTTTGAGCCCCAAATAATGGAGTCACTGGGGTCATATGATTGGTTTAAGGGAAATTTTGTCAAACATTTTATAATAAAGTAGGAAAATAAACCCAAAAACATTGTACTTATTCCAAACATGTTTACATTTCTTAATTCTTTTTAACTTAGGTTTAGTACTTGTAACTTTTTAGATATCAGCATAGTTACAATTAGAAGAATTAATTTATTCGTTTGTTTTCTTTTAGTCCTTCATTATATTTTGTCAATTTTAAATTTTTAATATTTAATCATAACATTTTGAAAAAATAATACAGAAGTTAGGCACTTTAAAAAATAGTTTTACATATTTATCAACATATAACAATTATATACAATTAAAAAGTTGAAACAAAAATGAAAGTGAAGAATAAAAATAAGGGTTTAGACCCTTGCGAGTTAATCTTTTTTCATTTTAATCATTATATTTTGAAAATTATTTGTTTATCTCCCTATAAAGTTGTTTAACTATTACATATATATCTATCTATCTATCTATATATATATATATATATTAAGGTTGTTTTAAAATTATATAATATAATTTTAAAACAACCTTGTATAACAACTTAAGAATTTTAATGTTACATATTTTAAGTAAAAATAGAAGAAAAACTAATGAAACTATAGCATAGAGACTTGTATAATAACTGAACAATAACATAGGAAGATAATTGATAGTTTTTAAAACATAAGGACTTAAATAAAACAAGGCAACTAGTTAGTGTCTTTAACTTTAAAAATAAGCATAAGTAGTTGTTTACAACAATTAGTTATTATTCAATTCAAGTGTGAACAATAATTAATACATGTTATGAAAACTCGTTGAGTGTTATATAAAACTAATAACACGTAAAAAAAATAATTACTCTCTTATATGACTCTCACTCTGGTTCCCTAACCTAAGTTTTATGGTCATATTGTTTCCTCCATTCTTTACTCTCCAATGACAAATCACTCTTCCTTCTCTAGACCTTAGGCTGCTCCATCCTTAGTTAACTTTCTTTCTCCCTCTCTTGCTTCTAGATTTCAAATGTCTTCTCCTTATTCAACGTTCCTTCCTTCCTGTGCTTCTCATTTATTTAAGGGTATTTTAGGGATTCCATATTTATTATTCTTTTTTCCTTGAATTTACTGTTTGGAGAATGTTTTTTCTAATCTTTGTTCTAAATGTCTACATCTTTTTTCCTTTTTCTCTTATGGAAATTGAGACCTCTGGTTCTTGCCAAGCTCCTATCTCCATCTACCAACATGATTTTTCCCCTTACCCTCTTCTCTTTCCCTCTCCCTGAGTTCCTCCTTCCTATCCCTTTTGACTCATCTTGCGGGTTCCTCTTTTGCTCTCAACTTAACTTCTCAATCTTAACTAGTCCTACCATTTCATCATTATGTTGCCTACTCCTTACCTCCATTAGTTATTCTCTAACCTTGTATTCTTGGTATCTCTTTTGATCCTAGGGCCAGCATTAGTCATAAGCCTCTAGCTGGAAATATATGCTTAGAGACTCATCCTCATCTTCTATTCAATACTTTCCCTCATCTGTTGGAGAGAGTTTTTTTCCTTTTATCTCATCTGAACTAGAGGTCTTGAAAGAGGGGGCTAGAGCTTAGGCCTCTACTATAGTGGGTTTCTTTATAAGAAAGATACTATCTTTCTTCCTCCTTAAAACTTAGGCCATGAAGCAATAGAAAAGCATAAGGTTGGTTAAAGTGCTTTTAAATAAAGATCAATTAATCCTAGTCAAGTTTATTCTTAGGAGAAAGCTTTAAAAATCACTGAAGAAGGTCCCTGGAACTTTATCAGTTTACTAATATTCTTATAAATGTGGAAGACATAGATTAAATTAGAGGATGCTAACCAAAAACAAATCCCATTATGGGAAAATTTTCATCAAATTCCTCTTAAGAATTGGTCAACTAAGGGATTAAGCTTATTAGAAAGCTTCCTAGGCAACCTAATCTATATAAATGGAGCCACTTCTACTAGAAAGAGAGTTGGTCATGCTAGATTGTGTATAAGTGTGGACATTAACTAGTCCCTCATAGATGAAATACAAATTCTTAGGTTGATCGAAGATGACTCCTTGATCTAATATAATGTCAAGGCTTCACACCAACGGAATCCATGATTGCTATAACAAGGAAAGCTTAGGTTCTTACTTAAGTAAATCACACGTTAATATAGAAATTACGTACAAAATATGATATACACAAGAAGGGGGGTTGAATTGTGTATTCTTTTCGTAAATACAAAATCTTTAA
>JANQAP020000258.1:1700718-1713760 GCA_026874005.2 Erythroxylum coriaceum
ACACAACAAAAAATAATGTTGAAGGCACAAGAGCTCACATAGGTCATTTATTAAGTCAATACAACATAGTTTCAAGGGGCCGGCCCGTGGCCTTCACGGGCCGACCATGGTCGGCCCGGGCCCGCCCGTGTCCCGCCAAATCCAGGCCAAAAACGGGCCGGGCCGGGCCGGAATTGACATCCCTATAGGTAATGGTCTTTTATTCATTTGTTTTCTTTTAGTCCCTTCACTATAATTTTTTAATTTTAATTTTTAATATTTAATTATAACATCCTTAAAAAATAATAATAAAGAAGTTAGATACTTTAAAAATAATTTTAGATATTTATCAACATATAACAATTTTGTACAATAAAAAATTTGAAACAAAAAAGAAATTAAAGAGTAAAAATTTAATAGAAATAAGAGTTTAGACCCTTGCGATTTCATCTTTTTTTATTTTAATCGTTATATTTTGAATCTATCGTTTATAATCCTTCACATATTTTTGTTAATTTTTTGTCAGTTTATAGTTTTAAAACAACCTTGTATAAAAACTTAAGAAATTTAATGTTACATATTTTGAGTAAAGAATAGAAGAAAAACTAATGAAACTATAGCGTAGAGAATTGTATAGCAATTGAACAATACCATAGGAAGATAACTGGTAGTTTTCAAAACATAAGGACTATTTAGTGTAACATAATTATTATTTACAACAATTAGTTATCATTCAATTCAAGTGATTACAACAATTAATACCTATTACCAAAACTTGTTGAGTATATTGAGCCAAAAAAAAAAACTTTCTGAGTATTATAGAAAACCAACAACACGCCAAAAAAATTATTACTCTTGTATATGACTCTCACTCTGGTTCCCCAACCTAAGTTTTATGTTCATTTTTTCCTCCATTCTTCACTCTCCAATGGCAAATCCGTTTTCCTTCTTTAGACCTTAGGCTACTCCATCCTTAGTTGACTTTTTTTCTCCCTCTCCTACTTTGGAGGGTATTTTAGGAATTCCATATTTATTATTCTTTTTGCCCTTGAACTTACTGTTTGGAAATTTTTTTTTAATCTTTCTAATAAATGTTTGCACCTTTTTTCCTTTTTCTCTTATGACTGCTGAGACCTTTGGTTCTTGCCAAGCTCCTATCTCCATCTCTCCATAACAAAACAAACTATTCGCAATGATTTACAAATCGTCACTAAAAGGAAGCATTTTGTGATGATTTCTATATTCGTCACAAAAAGTTCTAGTTTTTGTGACGTTTTACATAATCGTGGCAAAAGGATTAACTTGCTGAATTCACCGCCAATTCTAGACCCTTTTGCAAAGATGCATGTTAATCGTCACTAAAAGTCTACTTTTGGCGACGAAATTGTAGATCGTTGATAGCCAATGCATTGAAACTCTATAAATTTGTTTAAATCTATGGATTTATACACAACTGATTCTTTAATGATGCCTATTGTACATAGTACTACACCTCCGGTTATATAAAAATTTCGTGAAAATAGAATGTAGCATCTAAAAATTGTAAAATATTTTCAAAGTTTTAAACATATTGTGGAAAAAACACATGTATAGTAGGTAATTTAAATTTTGAAATTAAATATTTTTTGGACATAAAAAGGTAAATATAACTAAAATTTTAATGTTAATAAGAACAAAATATCATAAATTTAAGTTTACTACTATTCTTAATCATTAATGAGAAGTTTAACAATTCTTACGGGCAAAATAATAAATAAAGTTTCACGCCTAATATTTCATTGAAAAGGAAAAGAAATAATTATTTTTTTACAACTGACATTAGAGTCGGTAGAAAAAGGTAGAGGGGTGTCTAATGTCTAGATTCCCAAGAAAACTCCTTGTATGTTTCAAGCCATCAATTGAAACAGTTAAAGATCTTCCCTTAGGGTTTGGTGAATTGACCCCCTTTTCCAACAATTTCTTTGCTTTAACTAAATTTGCAAAAGATGTAGCAGATGATTTCCTAGATGCAGTATGGATGACGATATTAGATGAACCACATGTATTATGCATTTCACCTAATGAGGGAACAATATAGAACAATCAAAGCTAAATCAAATGGTATTAGGAACCCAAATTCGAACACATGCATACTTGACCGATAAACTCCATCATCGTCACAATGAACAGATATAGTTTTTGTAATCAATCACTTTTCCAAAATAACTAATTTTCCTAATCTTGTACAGACCATCGGGGCATCACCATTGCCTCCATTTTCATTTATGTTCTCTTAAAAATTAGAGGAAGTTTAACACAACATATAGTATATACAATCAGATGTTCATATAATAGCTTCCTAATAGAAAATGACATACAAATAAGAAAGAAAGAGGGGTAGTTCGGAAGATACTAAAAACCTTAAAGAAGAAGATCGGCCATGGAAGGAAAAGGGTGATTAGTATTTGTTAAGGAGATTTGTTGTGCATTAATTTGTTCTTAATTAGGGAGAATTTTGCTACATTCCTCCAGTAGAACTCATTTCCACAATTGGAAACTAGTTGCCACATTGACATTTCGCTATGAATTATTGTTAACAATTTTATTTTGAAAAGTCAGTAAAACACTTCATTTTTTTATGTTCTAACATTCTAGCAACGTTAATTTTGTGATCTATCAAACGAGACTACCTCATATGATAAGGTTGAGAATGTTAAGTGTGTATATACTATGTTTAGGGGATGCTTAAATATCCCTTTTAGCTTTGAAATATGATTATTTTTATGTAATAAACATCCCTTGCAAAATCCTCTAATGTAAATAGTTATGTAATTGTGATTTAACTTTAACTTATCTTAATAATTAGCTTGTTAGTTTTGAGCTAGTCCATTATATATATGGTTTCATAAAATATGTTTTCAATAAATTCAAATGTGTGTATGCTAAAAGATTTGGTCTTTAAAGAATAAGAGTAAAAATATGTTGAACATTTAAATTAGCTAGCAGTACGCACTTTTGTAAACTTTGATGACCAAACGATAAAGCATCATGAAACGTTGAAGTGATTTGAAATAAATTTTAAGATTTTGAGCCATAAAAGATTGAAACACTCAAATCAATATGTGTTTTCCTTTGAAGTGTATTGTCTTATATTAGTATATTTCTCTAGCACTTGCCTAGAACAATTGAAGACCTAGTCCATATATGCATGTATAAGAATAAAAAAGGTTATAAGAATAAAAAGAGGCTTTCACTGGTTTACAAGATGAAGTTAAAAACCCACCCAATTTATATCCCTAGCTAGCTTTTTTGAGCCATAACCTTATTCTTTAATTTTATAACTATATTACAATTCAAATTCTCCATTTAAACATGCTTACTTATTGTGTAACAGTTTAAAGAATTTTGGTTTATAGATATATGTATTCATAAAAAAGTACCAAAAAAAGAAAAAAATAGGAAAGGTAACACTAAGAAAACTCAATGTGATGGGAAATATTCTTCATACGAAGTAATTAACCACTCCTAAATGAGTTGAATGAAATATTTGAACTTATACATTTGTTACCTATACACGTTTTGATGCCTTGCTAATATTTTTGGTTTTGACCATTTCACTTTTAATTGATGGATACATGTGTATACTATAAATGGTAGAGATTTAGTGTAAAAGCAATCATATGATAAATATGTAAATAAAACACAAATACAAACATAAACATAACACAAACACAAACACAAACAAAAAAACTTATACAACATAAACAGAACACAAAATTCACATAAACTGCTAAACATAGTAGTAAAATAGAGCACAAGAAGGAGGATTCTTGAAAATAGAAAAGAAGAACAATACCAACACAGGTAATGACGCTTCTTCAATGGTGACGACCATAAGACAGGAGATGACCTCAATGGAGGGGACGACGGTTGTTAGACGGTGAACGAAGAGGAAATATGACAGCCAATATAAAAACAAAGAGAGATTCATTTTGCTGTTAATAATCTAGTAAAAAATGACATCATTTGTAGTTAAAGAAAACAATGTCGTTTTCGATTAATTCGGAAGAAATATACCATTTGACATTGAATCAAAAAATCGTAGTGAAATGGTGGGCCATTACCATTTGACTTGACCTTTGGTAATGGCATTAATATAACAGTATAGTAATTACCATATATAATTGTATTTATTGAAATGAATAATTGCAATATAGTAAAAAATGGGAATCAATATTACATATTAATATCATATTCCTAATAATCAAATTTAGTATTATTGATAATGATTATAAGTCTAAAAATAAATTTAGTTAACAACAATGTCATTTTAAAAATTTATAAAATTAAAAACACAAAATTTAATTTTAAAATATATGATTTGACAATTTTTTATGGTGTCACAAAACTCTATTTACTATATATAAATTTTATAGCATTTTATAAAATTTATATATTAAAAAATTGGTAAATATAGAAATCAATCAAATATAACTATTTGGTAGCTATTCTAGAAATTTGTTGCCAAATATGTCCTTTCGTGATGATTCTCGTAGATTGTTACTAAAAGGTTGGCAACAAACAACGTTGTTTCCTTTCCTTTTAAATAGTTGGCAGTATATATACATTTGGCGATGTTCTTAGAAATTTTCGCTAAATGGGGGAACATTTAAAAATGAAAACAATGTCGTTTGTTTTGTAACAAGCAATGTCGTTTCCTTCCTGTTTAAATGAAAAGGCTGAAGCTTTTCTTCTTCCCCTGCGTGTATCTTCATTTTTCTTCTACCTTTCTTCCCAGCATTGTGTCATCTTCATTCCTTCGTCTTCATCATTGATCGTTGAGGTAAGTGTTGTTATGTGTTCTTTGTTAACCCCTGGTTTTATATTTTGTTGGCGTTGATGTGTTTATTTATTTGGGAGATGTAATAGAATGGGTTTTTGTGTTGTGTCATTGAATGTTGTGATTTAGTTGATGGTGATAGTTTTGTGTGATAATGATGAAGATGATGGCTTGTGTAATGCATCCATAATGGGTTGATTGAACCTAAATATGGATTAGGAAGGTCATTTGAGTATTGCATATTTGATGTTCGATGAAAGTTCTGTGAGAGTTTTTTTTTACTTTTGTTGAGTGGAGATTGTTACTATTATATTCTTTTCCTACTTGTAAATCAAATTGAAATTCATTTGAAAATCTAGGTACTAGTCAAAAAACCTAAAACTTAGCTCTAAGCATTTTCTCTATTTTAATCTACAAGATCGAGTTCCAAGCAATATATTTTAACTTTCAAATTGTAGTATTCATTCTAGGTATATTAATTCCAATTTGAATTCTAAGTTCCAACTCCAAATATTTTATTTTCAATTTCTACATAATAATTTATTATAAGAATTTTCTTTATTTTAAAACCTTAAGATCTATTCCAGACATTTTATCCAATTCCCAAGACCAAAGACTTGACTCTAGGCATTTTTTTCCTTTTTTAGTCCTAAGATTCACTCTAAGCATATAAATTTCATTTTAAGCCCTATCACATAGTTATAAGCATTTTTTACATGGTGTGTCTTAGATTGTATACTATGCAATAATGCCTTCCTCTTGACTAAACATATTAAATAAACCCTTATGTTGTCCCATCTTTATGTATTATTCTTAACTCTTATCAAATCTTACAATCTAAATTATTTGATCTTTTTAATGCTTTACTTATAGTTTGAAAAATTCAAATGTATTCAATGTCTTTGGCTTATTGTGCAAAAGATAAAGATACATAAAGCTTAAATGGTCATATATGAATAGATTAAGTATCTTTGATCATTTAAATAACGAATGGAAAATGGTCTTATATATTTGTGATTATAGCCTCAAGAATCTCTCTAATTGAAGTTGCACTCTTAGTACACATTTATTTGCTTTCCTTTAAAGTAATAAATATCAGTAAAAAAGTAATTAAAATTAAGACTAGTTAGTTTATCATTATTAACAAGCCTTTCCATTCTTTTAATGGAGATATGATCTAATCTTCTACACCATAATTAAGAAGATTCTTTATTAATGTTAACTTGCTTAACATTGATTTTATTATACATATTACATTATTGAGATTATGACGTTGCATGCAATATATATAAATACAAAACTATTAAACAAGTGTATTATATTAAATACAAAATTGTTGTTTTTTGCAGGTATTATTTTGTGTTGAAGAGCATCGATAATCATCTAACCTTGTCCTTCTTCTTTGTAGTCCGTGGTTGTCTACCCATCCAGGTAAGTTGTCCAATTAATGTCTACCATATGTTTTGCATTAATAGTACGATTATTTGTGTTTGGGTTTTGTGTTAATGCAAAGGAGGTCTTAGTTTTATGTTGTTGTTTGGAATATCTTAGAATCATTGATGAGTAGATGTATGAATAACATAAGTATGGTATACAGGCTGAAAACACATGATGCATCTCCTATGAGGCTTATCGATGAAATATTCCATAAGTTTAGGAGTCACAACAAAAAGCCCTTTCTCGATTCATATGGTCTAATAACTGTGATGCATCTCCTATTTTTTGTTGTGAAGTTGTTGCATTTGAAGGTCTATAATAAATGGAGTAACAAGTCTTTTGACATGTTAATTGACTTGCCTAATGATGCGTTACCTGTTGGACACAAATTGCCCAAATCTTACTATGAAGCAAAGAAATTATTAAGGGACCTTGGATTAAGATATATATCAATACGTGCTTGCAAGTATGATTGTGCTATATTTTGGAAGGATGATAAAGATCTAGAAGAATGCCCCATTTGTGGTACATTAAGGTGGTGAGTGGATGTTGGGACAGGGAAAAAGATACCATATAAAATCTTGAGATACTTCTTTATTAAACCATGACTACAAAGGTTTTTTACGTCAATAAAAACAACCATAGATATGAGGTGGCATAAAGAGAAACACATTGATGATAACATTATGTATCATCCAGTAGACTCAATGGCATAGAAAGACTTTGATGGAAATTTTCCATGGTTTGCATAGGATTTTCGTAATGTTTAACTTGGTTTAATCTTAGATAGATTTAATCCATTTAGTAATATAAGTACTTCTTACAGCATATATCCTGGGGCCATACAATTTACATCTATGGAAGTGTATGAAAAAGCCTTTCATATTATTGTCTTTACTTTTTCCAAGACCTATTGCTTCTGATAAGGATATTGATTTATACATGCAACCATTAATTGATGACTTAAACCATCTATAGGAGGTTGGATTAGACATTTTTAATATTATGGAATGTGAAACATTTATAATGCATGCGATTATTTTGTAGACTATAAATGATTTTTCTAGGTTATGGGAATTTGTCTGGATGGAGCACTAAAGGGTATATGGCCTGTCCTGTATGTAACCATCAAACTTATTCAATGAGGCTACGAAGTAAAATATGTTATACGGGACATCGTCGTTACTTGGAACGTGGGAATAAATGGCCAAGAAGCAAATTATTTAATGGAAAACTAGAATTGGGTGAAGCTCCTTTGCATTTATTTGGTGATGATATGGTTTACTATCACATTTGGGTGACATTACACCTAACAAACACCAAGTAATAAAAAGTGAAAGCAAAATATTGTTGAACACAATTGGAATAAACAAGTATATATTTCAATCTGCCATATTAGAAAGAATTGCTATTAAAGGATAATCTTAATGTGATGCGTATTAAAAAAAATATTTGTGAGAATATTTTAGGAACTTTGATGGGAATTGATGGCAAATTGAAAGACACAATTTAGTCTAGGTTAGGCTTGGAAGACATGAATATAAGAAAGATTTGCATTTGAAAAGAAGAGATGATGGGTAATACATCATTCCACCTGCTTGTTACATGTCAAAAAAGGAGAAGCAAACTTTTTGTCAATTTCTTAAATCAGTCAAGTTTTCTGATGGGTATGCATCTAATATAGCCCATTGCGTGACTGTTAAAGAGGAAAAAGTGTTGGGGTTGAAAAGTATTGATTGTCATGTACTTCTACAACGATTACTTCCTGTTGGAATATATAGGTGTTTACAGAAGGATGTGTCTGTAACTTTGGATCAATTGGGTGAGTTTTTTAAGCAATTATATTGTAAGACACTGAAAGTTAAAGAGCTTGAGAAAATGGAAAAAAGACAGCTTTGATTCTATGTAAGATTTAACTAGTATTTCCCCTATTTTTCTTTAAAGTTATGGTGCATTTAACAATTCACTTATCATACGAGGCAAAACTTTATGGACCAATTCAATTTTAATGAATGTTCCCCATTGAAAGATAATTTATATCAACTTCTACTTTTTTTCTATACTTATTAGTTAGTAACAATTGTTAATGTTTTATATTTTATCTAGGTTTTTATACTCTCTTAAGCGCTATGTTCATAATAGAGTTTGACCTGAAGGGTCTATTGCAGAGGCTTATATAGTAAATGAATGCTTGACATTTTGTTCGATGTATTTAAATGATATGGAGATAAGATATAATAAACAAGAACGTAACTTTGATTTTGATTAAGATGGTGGCTTATCAACTTTTTCCCAAAAAGTCAGGCCACTTAGTGTTGAAAAATATGTGGAGTTATCTAAAGACGTACTTGAAATTGCCCATTGGTATATTTTGACCAATTGCGAGGAAGTCGATAAATATATGGAGTATGAATATTACTTTTGATTCAAAATTTCATATTTAAATTTAGTGTTTAAATCTATATTTCCTAATCTCTATTTACTTTTTTTAATAGAGAGCACAAAGATTCTATTCAAAGCCATGGGATTGTTAATGTTTAAGGCAAACATAAGATTAAGTTCACATCATGGTTTAGGACTCGAGTAAGTTTTCATATTATATTATAAAGTTTTGATGATTTTTATGTCATGTTAAACTCTAATTATATTTTGTGCTATAGCTGATACAGTTACATAATCATAACATGTAAGAGGCGACAACAACATTATATGCTTTGGCATGTAGGCCTCATAGGCGGCAAAAAATATACAGGTTGCATTATTAATGGAATTAGATTTCAAATACAAGATTGAGACAGTCGACTTAGCGGATAAAATTATGGGGTTATTGTTGAGGGATGTCATGAGGACGATTTAATTGACTTCCACAATAACATCTCAGAATTAATAGAGTTGTATTGTATCAAGGATAAGAGGTTGTTCTATTTAAGTACAAATGGTTTAATCTTGGTGACCTAAAAGTGAATGGCAATATTACCAGCATCAAAGTTAGTAAGACATGGTATAATAATGACCTTTTTGTCCTTACAAGTAAAGTTAAGCAAGTTTTCTAACTCAACGATACTGTATTAGGCAACAATTGGAAAGTTTTGTAAAAGTTTCAACACCGAAATCTCTTCGATTTTTATGAAATGGATAATGGTGTAATGAGTAAGGATGGTGAAGAAATCTATCAAGAGATTGAATTGAAGCTGAATAATGAAGCCATTCAAATAGAATATGCAAATATATCATCATTCTATAGGAGAAATGTTAATCCCAATATAGTACAAGTGAATGAACTACAAGCCAATCTTGTCATAAGAAGAGATGAAGACTATGTTGAGGATGAATTATGTGACAATGATGATACTTTGGTTAAATATAATAGTGATGAAGAGTTGAATCATAATGTAATTAATAATGATGATTTCAAGATCTTAACCATGATAATTAAAGGTAATAAAAGTGTTATTTATATTGTTTGAAATGTATTGTTGATATTTGAGTTATATTAATGCGTATTGTTGATATTTCACTTATGTTAATCTGTATTGTTAATGTTTGACTTATGTTTATGCGTATTGTTGATATTTGAGTTATGTTGGTGCCGCTTGTTGATATTTGAGTTATGTTAATATAAAATGTTGATGTTTGAGTTATGGGTATACGTATTGTTAATGTTTGAGTTATGGTTATAAGTACTGCTGCTGTTTGAGATATGTTCATCTGGAATGTTGATGTTTAAGTTATGGTTATACAGAATGTTGTTGTTTGAGATATGTTTATGTGGCATGTTGATTTTTGACTTATAGTTATGTGTATTGCTGTTGTTTGAGTTAAGTTCATGGGGAATGTTGCTGTTTGAGTTATGTTCATATGGAATGTTGCTATATCAATTATGTTCATGCGGAATGTTGATATTTGAGTTATGGTTATACGTATTGTTGCTCTTTGAGTTATGTTCATGTGAAATGTTGATGTTTGAGTTATGGTTATGAAAAATGTTGTTGTTTAAGATATGTTTATGCGGAATGTTGATGTTTGAGATATGGTTATGTATATTGTTATTGTTTGAGTTATGTTTATGCAGAATATTGATGTTGGAGTTATGGTTATGTGAAATATTGCTATTTGATATATGTACATTTATGTATAATGTTGATATTTGAGTTATAGATACCAATATAATAGTACCTAGTAGAAACAAAGAAAAGGTGGCAAGTATCGAAATTGTCCCTAGTTAATAACAACCATATCAATCAAATCCTCCTCTACAATAACCACATCAATCAAACCCTAGCCAACAACACCAATCAACTTCATCCACCAATGAAGTCAATCGACAATAACCTCCTTCTGCCTCAACTAGTATTGAGGGATCTGCAGGTGCATTAATCTTTAACACCTATAATTAGACATGTTCAAATATATATTTACATGTTTAATACATATTTTCCTATCATTATTCATTTATTATCAGGGTCCAATATCGCCATTAGAGAAAAAGGAAGAGGTATAGCTAAAGGTTCTGAGTTGCAACGCATGAATGTTGTAATGAATAGCAAGTTGTCTATAGATATTGATACCTCGTAAGGTCGTCCTGTAGACAAGATTTAATCGGCAAAATTGTGCAGTGAGATGGGAGTAATTGCTAGAACTAAATTGCCTTGCCTTAAGCATGTCAATTAGTTGAAGGAAGGTAATTTGGCAACTTAAGCATGCCAATTAGTTGAAGGAAGGCAATTTGCTAGAGAATGCTTTGGACAAGGTTTCAGTAAATTTTCAATTTCTTTAATTATATTCAATATTATTTTTCTTATTTAAAAATTAATCATACTTTTACTTGTTGTTCACAGATGAAATATCAGCAACCTTGATGTATCAAGCTATGTCACTTCACTTTTGAAACAAAGGACCAAGGATCGTCGTTATTGACTCCATAAATATTACAAATCTTTTCCTTCGGATGAGGAGGCAAGGAGACATGTTCTAGAACGATTGTCTCTAAAAATTGGAACAGTTTGTGTGATTATTTGACCTCTCCCAACATTTAGGTTTGTTTTCTTTCCCTTCACATTTGCTTCCATTAATCTTGTTAGACAATTTAATGACTTTTTTTCTTTATTTAGGAAAAGTGTGAGAAGGAGAGGGTTAGCAATGGAAAAAAAAACTTTTCACAACCACGGTTCTAAATAATTGGTTGTCGTGCGAACTGAATTTGTAAGTTCTTTGTTTACAAGTTATAATTGTATCAGTAAATACAATATTATTTATTGCGTTTTGAATTTTATTTCATCAAACACAGTTGAAAGGAACTACATGTAGAAGAGTGTAATAGGATCACATTCTATAAACTGACACACTATAAGGACGGTGAAAGCTAGATATCTGAAGAAGCGCACAATAATTATGTAAGTATAAAAATTTATTTAAAATTTTAGTTTATTAATTTATATAGTAGTAACTCATAATATTTGAATTTCATATTGATTTTTTAAAATATTAGAATAAGATGCAGGAGTTGTTGCAAATATCATTGTCTGACAGAAATGAGCCAAATGTAGATGACAGTTGCAATATAATACTTGGTACAAAATCCAGCTATA
The DNA here is from genome assembly GCA_026874005.2 of Erythroxylum coriaceum. NCBI lineage: Eukaryota > Viridiplantae > Streptophyta > Magnoliopsida > Malpighiales > Erythroxylaceae > Erythroxylum > Erythroxylum coriaceum. Next base: position 1,712,542 of record JANQAP020000258.1, read on the forward strand.
TCAAAGGTCTTGAGTTTGACCTAAACCAACTGATTTATCCTCATCAAGATCAACATATTTTAACCGTCTTCAAGACGAGAATCAGTCGCTTAAGGCTAAATCAGAATGTAATGAACAAATGTTACAATGTAATGAACAAAAGTTGGCTAAGCTTGAAAAGATGGCAAAAAGTTACTTGGCCCGAATTATGTAAGTAGTGACGATGAAAACGAGTCTTAGTCATTAAACTAATATTTGTATTTTTTATTTTTTATATAATTATTTTGTTAACGTTTGTAATTATTTATTATTTATATACAATGCTTCTAATTTTCAATTATTTTTAATTTTATTTTTGTATAATAAATTATAAAACAACAATTCTAAATATTCCATACAATAATATGGATTGAAAATGTCACTAATAATTATAATTAAAATAATAAATAAAAAATTTCAAGACATAGCTAAAAGAATATAGCTAAAAACTTTTAGCTGCGTCTACTAAATCGTCACCAATACATTTTAGCTACTTTTTCAAAACCATATCTAAAACTTTTTAGTTATGTTTCCAATAACCTAGCTAATAATATTTAGCCACCAAAATTTGGCGTAACAAAACATGATAGATAACGACGTTGAAAATCGTCACCTATCTCTATTTGTTATGTATACAGTTAATAGCAAAAAGTTACTAGCGACAATTGGTCGAAAACGCTACCTATTATTTTTTACTAAAGGGATTTAACGGCGATTGTGAATTGTCTTTAAAAGGTATTAGCGTAACTTTTGGGTCTTTGGGCGACGAATTGTAGTAATCTCAAGCCAGCTTACATTTCTGCAGGATGAAAATAAAAGGTAGATTGTTTGAGTTTGACCCGTAGGCAAAGATATACTAATTCCATCATATGACAGTTGTCGTATTGTTAAGATTTTAGGTTTTCTTTTTTTTGAAAGATGAATTAGAGTTTCCAAAGGTTAAGAGTAGTAAGTCAATGTCTGCGCATGCTTTTTGAGAAATGAAGAAATCGTCAATAATTATCATTTGGGTGTAAAAGGAGTTTAGAAAAGAAACGAACTATGCCACAATGGGCTACTCAATTTTACATTGAAGTGGTTTAACTTCGGTAGATAACTTCTTTGACTTCCCCATTTTTGGACCATTTTCAAGACTACAAAAATCAAAAGCTGGACCATTTTTTTGAGATTGGTCATGATTTAGATAAGAAGATAAGGTATT
>JANQAP020000258.1:1713860-1723876 GCA_026874005.2 Erythroxylum coriaceum
AAGGAATGTCTTTGATTTTTGTGAAAGGGATATTGGTGAATTGGATGAGGATGCTGATGAAGTCTATCAAGATATTGTATTGGAGCTCAATAATGAAGGCATTCCAATAAAAGATGCATATATGTCATCATTCTATAGGAGAGTTGTCGAGCCCAGCATAGTTCAACTAGATGAAGTCCAAGCCCATATTATCTTCCAAACAGATGAAGACTATACTTAGGATGACTTAAATGACAATGACGATACTTTGCTAGAATATATTAGTGTTAAAGAATCAAACGATAATGTACTTAATGATGATGATTTTCTTTATCTTGGTCATGATGATTGAATGTAAATAAATTGTTTGTATTATTTCAAATGTTAAGAAAATAGTTGCCTTATGTTGTTGATGTTTTAGTTATATTAATTTACGATGACTACAAGCATAGTTTTAATTCATTTATGTTTTTGCGAATGTTGATGATTTTCAAAATCTTGATCATGATGATTGAATGTAAATAATTTTTTTTGTGTTGTTTGAAATGTTAAGAAGATAACTGCCTTATGTTGTTGATGTTTTACTTATGTTAATTTACCATGACTACAAGCATATATTTCATGTGTCACTTAATGATGACATTTTTCAAAATCATGATCATGATGATTGCATGTAAATAAATTGTTTGTGTAGTTTGAAATGTCTCCAAGTTGTAACTGCCTTTTGTTGTTAATGTTTTAGTTATGTTAATTTACCATAACTACAAGCATATTTTAATGTTTCACAAAATGTTAATTTTAGTTTTCAATTACAATTATATGTTATGTTCATATTTGGTTTTATATAGGTTAATTATAATGGCACCTAGTAGAAACAAAGGAAAGAGGGTGGTAACGGCAGATGAAGTTTCTCCCACAGAATAACCAGTAATTGCATCATCGAATGAAGAAAGTTAGCAATAACCTTTACCAACATCGTCTGTTAGTCATGAGGGATCTTCAGGTCTATTATTATTAACCAAACATATTTGCAATTATGCTGAAATTGCTCATTACATGTTTAATGTGTTTTTCTCATTATGTTTTTTTCATGTTCTAATACTGGCATCAGAAAATGAGGTAGAGGTAATAAAAAAGGAGTTGAGTTGCAACAGATGAATGTTGCAATGAACACCAAGTAGTCAGTGACGATTGACCCCACGCAATGGCCCCCAATGGATAAGATCTAAGCTGCAAAATTGGCCAGTGAGTTGGGCATCGTTGTGAGGAATGAGTTGCCTTGCCTTCAGCTTGTCAGGCAGTTGAAGGAAGACAACTTGCTCCAAAATGCTTTGGATAAAGTTTCGGTAATATTCAGTACATTTTACTATATATATTGTGATTTTACTTACAAAAAATAATAACTTAACTTATACATGTTTTTCATAGATAAAGCTCAATATCGTTGATATCGACACGTCTGAGGTTTCAAACAGTGTTAGTTCACTGTTGAAACAAAGGGTGAAGGATCATCGATATTGACTTCATAAATATTACCAGTCTTTCCTTTTTGAAGAAGAGGCAAGGAGACATGTTCTGGAACAGGTAACACCAGAAAATTGGAATAAAATGTGTGATTATTGGGCTTCAGAGAAGGTTGAGGTTTGTTTTTTTCCTCTTCATATTTCCTTCCATTAATTTTGTTTATACATCTCATGACTACACTTAATTTATGAAAAATGTGAGAAAGCCAAGATTAACAGAGCAAAAATGAAGACTCCTCATAACACCGACTCTAGATTATTTGTCGTCGTCCGATAAGAATTTGTAAGTCTAATGTTTTCAATTTATTTTTTAATTTTTTAATACAATAAATTCTAATTGCCTATAATTTTTTAAATTCATATTATAGAGCTAAACACAACTCCAAGGACAAGAGTGTGATAGGATTACACTGTACAAGCACACACACTACAATTCAAGGCTGGACGTCTGAAGAGGCACAAAGTAATTATTTAAATACAGATAAATTAATATTACAATTTATTTTTCTAAATAATACTAGGTAATAATTTTTTAGTTAACTCGATTTATACTTTAAATTGTAGGACAAGATGCAGGAGTTGTTGCAGACGTCATTGTCTGAGGGAAATCAGCCCAATGTCGATAACATTTGCAACAATGTCCTTGGTACATGATCGGGCTATATCAAAAGGTCTTGGGTATGGCCCTAAGCTTGTTGGTGCATCTTCGTCATGATCAACATATGTGACGGTGCTTCAAAAGGAGAACCAGGCACTGAAGACTAAGTTACAATGTACGGAAAAGAAGTTAAATCATAATGTAAAAGAAGTGAACAAGCTTAAAAAAATGGTTAAACAAATACTAGGTTCTGCATATGTTAATGGTAGTGACTCAAATGAAGACTCTTAGTTTGTAAATGATGTGGAAATATTTTTTTTATATAAAATGCATTCCATTTTATATGTTTATTTTATTTCAAATTGTTATTATTTAAAAAATATATCACTAACATTAATTATAAAATGCATAATTTTATATTTCAAACTGTCTTAAAAATTGTAATAAATTAAAATAAATTTGTTTTTAACAATTATAATAATAATTAAATTCAAAATTAAAATTTGTCACTAAATAATATTAGCTACCAAAACAAAATCGTCACAAAAAATTATTATCTACGTTTACAAGAACGTCATTAAAAACATTTTGCTACAATCACAAATTAGTAGCTAAAACTATTATGCTACAAAAACAAAATCATCACAAAAAACTTTTAGCTACTAAAACTAAATCATCATAAAATGTTTTTACCTATGTTTACAAGAACGTCTCTAAAAATATTTTCCTACAACAAACAGTTAGTAGCTAAAACTATTCTGGTACCAAAAGGAAATCGTCACTAAAAATAATTACCTATGAATACAGTTTAGTAGGGAAAAACTTTTTGCTACGAAATAGAAACGTCATAAAAAACTGTGTACGATGTTCTCTATTCTCATTAGTTTTACTTTTTACCGACAAATTTTTTGTGTCGAAAAAATGTTTTGGCAATGGTTTTAGAAAAATGTCACAGATGTTATTTTGCTAATGGGATTTAGCGACAATTTGGGGATGATATTTTTTTGTTGCAAATTAGTATTTGCGACAATTGCTTATTGTTTAGTGACGTTTATTTTCGTCTCTAAAGGTAGTGTTTGTTGTAGTGAATTTTAGAACAACCTTGTATAAAAACTTAAGAAATTTAATGTTACATATTTTGAGTAAGAATAGAAGAAAAACTAATGAAACTATAGTGTAGAGACTTGTCTAACAACTAAACGATACCATAAAAAGATAACTTATAGTTTTCAAAACATAAGGACTTAAATATAAATAAAAGTCAACTATTTAGTGTATTTAACTCTAAAAATAAACATAATTATTATTTACAACAATTAGTTATCATTCAATTCAAGTGATGACAATAATTAATACCTATTACCAAAACTTGTTGAGAATTATAGAAAACCAACAACGTGCAAAAAAATTATTACTCTCAAATATAACTCTCACTCCGGTTCTCCAGCCTAAGTTTTATGTTTAGTTTTTCCTCCATTCTTCACTCTCCAATGGTAAATCAGTCTTCCTTCTTTAAACCTTAGGCTACTCCATCCTTAGTTGACTTTCTTTCTCCCTTTCCTACTTCTGGATTTCAAATGTCTTCTCTCTATTCAAAGTTCTTTCCTTTCTGTGTTTCCCATTTATTTAAGGGTATTTTATGGATTCCATATTTATTATTCCTTTTTCCCTTGAACTTACTGTTTGGAAAATAATTTTTTCTAATCTTTCTAATAAATGTTTACACCTTTTTTCCTTTTTCTCTTATGACTGCTGAGACCTTTGGTTCTTGCCAAGCTCTTATCTCCATCTCTCCATAACAAAACAAACTATTGGCAACGATTTACAAATCGTCACTAAAAGGAAGCATTTTGTGATAGAAAGTTATAATTTTTGCAACGTTTTACATAATCGTTGTAAAAGGATTAACATTTAGCAATGGCTTGTTGAATTCATCGTCAATTCGAGAGCCTTTTGCAAAGATTCATGTTAATCGTCACTAAAAGTCTACTTTTGGCGATGAAATTGCAGATCGTTGATAGCGAATGCATTGAAACTATATAAATTTGTTTAAATCTATGGATTTATACACAACTGATTCTTTAATGATGCCTATTGTACATAGTATTACACCTCTGGTCATATAAAAATTTCATAAAAATATAATGGAGCATCTAAAAATTGTAAAATGTTTTCAAAGTTTTAAACATATTGTTGAAAAAACACTTGTATGGTAGGTAATTTAAATTTTGAAAGTAAATATTTTTTGGACATAAAAGATAAATATACTTAAAATTTTAATGTTAATAAGAACAAAATATCATAAATTTAAGTTTACTACTATTCTTAATCATTAATGAGAAGTTTAACAATTCTTACAGATAAAATAATAAATAAAGCTCCATGCCTAATATTTTATTGAAAAGGAAAAGAAATAATTATTTTTTGGGGGTCTAAGTGACACTAGAGTCTGTAGAAAAGGTAGAGGGGTGTCTAATGTCTAGATTCCCAAGAAAACTCCTTGTACGTTTCAAGCCATCAATTGAAATAGTTAATGATCTTCCCTCAGGGTCTGATGAATTGACAACCTCTTCCAACAACTTATTTGCTTTAACTAAATTTGCAAAAGATGCAGTAAATGATTTCTCAGATGCGGTACGGATGATGGTATTAAATGAACCACACGTACTATGCATTTTGCCTAATGAACAAATAGTATAGAACAATCAAAACTAAATCAAATGGTATTAGGAACCCAAATTCGAACACCTGCATACTCTACCGACAAACTCCATCATTGTCACAATGAAAAGATGTAGTTTTTGCAATTAATCACTGTTCCAAAATAATCAATTTTTCTAATCTTGTAAGAACCATCAGGGCATCACCATTGCCTCCATTTTCATCTATTTTCTCTTGAAAATTAGAGAAAGTTTAACACAAATATAGTATATACAATCAAATGTTCATGTAATAGCTTCCTAATAGAAAATGGCATATAGATTAGAAAGAAAGAATGGTAATTCGGAAGATACTAAAAACCTTGAAGAAGAAGATCAACTATGGAAGGAAAAGGGTGATTAGTGTTTGATGGGGAGTTTTGTTATGCATCAATTTGTTCGTCATTAGGGACAATTTTGCCACATTCCTCCAGTGGAGCTCATTTCCACCATCGAAAACTAGTCTCCACATCGACATGTAGAAAACTTCTTTTTTTAATGTTCTAACATTCTAGCAATGTTAATTTTATGATCTATCAAGAAAGACTACTTCATATGATAAGGTTGAGAATGTTAAGTGTGTATGTACTATATTTAAGGGATGCTTAAACATCCCTTTCAGCTTCGAAATATGATTACTTCTATGTAATCAACATCCCTTGCAAAATCCTCTAATGTAAATAGTTATGTAATTGTGATTTAACTTTAATTTATCTTAATAATTTGCTTGTTAGTTTTGAGCTAGTCCATTATACATATGGTTTCATAAAATATATTTTTAATAAATTCAAATGTGTGTATGCTAAAATATTTGGATTTTTAAGAATAAGAGTAAAAATATGTCGAACAGTTAAATTAGCTATCAATATGCACTTTTGTAAACTTTGATGATCAAATGATAAGGCATCATGCAACATTAAAGTGATTTGAAATAAATTTTAATATTTTGAGCCATAAAAGATTGAAACACTCAAATCAATATGTGTTTCCTTTGAAGTGTATTGTCTTATATTAGTATATTTCTCTAGAACTTACCTAGAATAATTGAAGACCTAATCCATATATGCATGTATAAGAATAAAAAAGGTTATAAGAATAAAAAGAGGCTTTCACTGGTTTACAAGATTAAGTTAAAAACCCACCTAATTTATATCCCTAGTTAGCTCTTTTGAGCCATAACCTTATTCTTTTATTTTATAGCAAAATTACAATCCAAATTCTCCATTTAAACATCCTTACTTATTATGTAACGGTTTAAAGAATTTTAGTTTATTGATATATGTATTCATAAAAAAGTACCAAAAAAAAAGAAAAAGTAGGAAAGGTAGCAGCAAGAAAACTCAATATGATGGGAAATGTTCTTTATATGAAGTGATTAACCACTCCTAAGTGAGTTGAATGAAATATTCGAACTTATACATTTGTTACGTACATGTTTTGATGCCATTCTAATATTTCTGGTTGTGACCATTTCACTTTTAATTGATGGATACACGTGTATACTATAAATGGTAGAGATTTGGTGTAAAAGCAATTATATGGTAAATATGTAAACAAAACACAAATACAATTACAAACACAAACACAAACTCCTAAACGTAGCAGTAAAACAGAGCACAAGAAGGAGGGTTCTTGAAAATAGAAAAGAAGAACAATACCAACATAGTAATGACACTTCTTTGATGGTGATGACCACAAGACAGGAGATGACCACAACGGAGGGGACGACGGTTGTTGGACGGTGAAGGAAGAGGAAATATAATGGCCAATACGAAAAAAAGAGAGAGATTCATTTAGCTGTTAATAACCTAATAGAAAATGATGTCATTTGTTGTTAAAGAAAACAACGTCATTTTCGATTAATTCGAAAGAAATATACCATTTGACATTGAATTAAAAAACCGTAGTGAAATGATGGGCCATTACCATTTGGCTTGACCTTTGGCAATGGCATTAATATAACATTATAGTAATTACCATATATAATTGTATTTATTGCAATCAATAATTGCAATATAGTAAAAAATAGAAATCAATATTAAATATTAATATCATATTCCTAGTAATCAAATTTAATATTATTGATAATGATTATAAGTCTAAAAATAAATTTAGTTAACAACAATGTCATTTTAAAAATTTATAAACTAAAAACATAAAATTTAATTTTAAAATATGTGATTTGACAATTTTATATGGTGTCACAAAACTCTATTTACTATATATACATTGTATAAAATTTTATAGAATTGATATATTACAAAAAATTAGTAAATATAGAAATCAATTAAAGATAACTATTTGGCAGCTATTATAGAAATTTGTTGCCAAATATGTCCTTTCGTGATGATTCCCATAGATTGTTGCTAAAAGGTTGGCGACAAATGATGTTGTTTCCTTTCCTTTTAAACGGTTAGGGGTATATATACATTTGGCGATGTTTTTAGAAAATTTTCCTAAATGGTGGAAAATTTTTTAAATGAAAACAACGTCATTTGTTGTATAACAAGCGATGTCGTTTCCTTCCTATTTAAACGAAAAGGTTAAAGCTTTTCTTCTTCCCCTGTGCGTATCTTCATTTTTCTTCTACCTTTCTTCCCGCCATCGTGTCGTCTTCATTCCTTCGTCTTCATCATTGATGGTTGAGGTAAGTGTTCCTATGTGTTCTTCGTTAACCCCTGGTTTTATGTTTTATTAGTGTTGTTATGTTTACGTTGCTTGGGAGATGTAATAGAATGGGTTTTATGTTGTGTCAGTGTGTGTTGTGTGTTATGTTTTGGTTGATGGTGATATTTTTGTGCGATAATAATGAAGATGATGGCCAGTGTAATGCATCCATAATGGGTTGATTGAACTTAAATATGGATTAGGAAGGTCATTTGAGTTTGCATATTTGATGTTTGATGAAACTTCTGTGAGAGTTTTTTTTACTTTTGTTGAGTGGAGATTATTGCTATCATATTCTTTTCCTACTTATAAATCAAATTAAAAATTCATTTGAAAATCTAGGTACTAGTCAAAAAACCTAAAACTTAGCTCTAAGCATTTTCGCTATTTTAATCTATAAGACCGAGTTCTAAGCACTATATTTTAACTTTCAAGTTGTAGTATTTGTTCTAGGTATATTATTCCAATTTGAATTCTAAGTTCCAACTCCACGTATTTTATTTTCAATTTCTAAATAATAATTTATTATAAGAATTTTCTTTATTTTAAAACCTTAAGATCTATTCTAGACATTTTATCCATTTCCTAAGACCAAAGACTTGACTTAGGCATTTTTTTCTTTTTAAAGTCCTGAGATTCACTCTAAGCATATAAATTTCATTTTAAGCCCTATCATATAGTTATAAGCACTTTTTACATGGTGTGTCTTACATTGTATACTATGCAGTAATGCCATCCTTTTGACTAAACATATTAAATAAACCCTTATGTTGTCCCATATTTATGTATTATTCTTAACTCTTATCAAATCTTACAATCTAAATTATTTGATCTTTTTAATCCTTTACTTATAGTTTGAAAACTTCAAATGCATTCAATGCCTCTGGCTTATTGTGCCAAAGATAAAGATACATAAAGCTTAAGTGGTCATATATGAATAAGATTAAGTATCTTTGATCATTTAAATAACGAATGGAAAATGCTCTTATATATTTTTGTGTATAGCCTCAAGAATCTCTCTAATTGAAGTTGCACTTTTAGTACACAAATTTATTTGCTTTCCTTTAAAGTAATAAATATAAGTAAAAAAGTAATTAAAATCAAGACTAGTTAGTTTATCATTATTAATAAGCCTTTTCATTCTTTTAATGGAGATATAACCTAATCTTCTACACTATAATTAAGAAGATTCTTTATTAATGTTCACTTGCTTAACATTGATTTTATTATACATATTACAATCTTGAGATTACGACGTTGCATGCAATAGATATAAATAAAAAATTATTAAATAAGTGTATTATATTAAATACAAAATTGTTGGTTTTTGCAGGTCTTATTTTGTGTTGAAGAGTGTCGATAATCGTCCAACCTTGTCCTTCTTCTTTGTAGTCCGCAGTTGTCCGTCCATCCAGGTAAGTTGTCCAATTAATGTCTACCATATGTTTTGCTTTAATAGTACGAGGATTTGTGTTTGGGTTTTATGTTAATGCAAAGGAGGTCTTAGTTTTGTGTTGTTGTTTGGAATATTCTTAGAATCATTGATGAGTAGATGTATGAATAACATAAGTATGGTATATAGGCTAGAAACACATGATGCAGCTCCTATGAGGCTTATCGACTTAATATTCCACGAGTCTATGAGTCATAACAAGAAGTCCCTTTCTCGATTCATGCACTACAAGAAAATCATAGATTAGGGACGAAAATTTATTGACGGAAAAAAAATCAAAGTTTTTTACCGACTAAAAAACATAGTCCATTGGTAAAAGTGTCGTTAAAAATTCTGCGATGGACACAATTGTCGTAGGTGAAGGTGGAGGGAAAACATTCACACAAATTTTTTGACAAAATGTAGTGACGACCAAACAATGACCATCGGTAAAGATTGCGAGGAAGCTTCTCGTAATTAAATAACATTGGAACTTTGCTGACGAAAATAGTTCCGTCGGTGAAATATGCTTTGTTTAATAGTCATCATTAGTTGTTTATCGAGAGTATATAGTCTGTCTTTAATTTTTCGACGAAGTAAATGTTCCATCGGTAAAACATGACACATTACTGACAGAAGCCTCTATTCGTCGCAAAATAAGGCGGCAAAATAGGTGCCATATTTTTGGTGAATTTGAATACCAACGGAAAATAGGTTCTGTCGATAAAAGACGAGTTGTTCATTAATAAAACGACGTCGTTTTGTTTTAATCCAAATGATGTCGTTTAAGTTTTCTTCTTAAATCGACCCCTCCCCCTCTGCGCTATTTTTCTTCTCTCCTCTGTTGCCTGTTTCGGTTTTATGCGATTTTGATTGCTTCCACTATCACTTTCTACTTATTTTTTGTCCCATCTTGCGTCATTTTCAGGTAAGCTCTCTATTGGGTTTATTTTGTCTTCAAAAAATGAACCTCTTATATGGTTATATATATGTATACCGTGGGTGTTAGGTGGTTAGTTTTTGTGTGATGATTGTTGGTGAATGCGTTTTTTTGTGTCATTGTTGGTTTATTTGTTGTTTACATGTATTGTTGTTGGTAAATAATGGAAAAATGCATT
>JANQAP020000258.1:1815591-1832329 GCA_026874005.2 Erythroxylum coriaceum
TTTGTTCCTCTCTTATTTAGAATAAACCATATGACGTTTCACTCAATAGAAATATCAAATATTGGAAGATGAAGAACCAAGTCCAAGAAATAGATGCAAATAAAGATACAAACTTTAGGCATATGGGATAGTTACCACGTCTTTTGAGAGCTCTAGGACAGAAGGCTTATTTTTTTTGTTCGGAGATGGATGAATAACATTGGCATAATGCCCAGAAGCAACATAATCAAATTCCATACTGTTAATGGCCTCCATAAAAGCACCTGATTTTCATTTCAGTGAAGAAATGTAAAGATTTTCAGTGAAAAATGATGGTCCTGCATATATATGTAAATAAAACAATGATGTATTTGCTGGCACATACCAAACTTAATCCTGGTATTGCAAAGAACATCTGGATTAGGAGTTCGACCACATCGATACTCTTCTATGATGTAAGCTACCTGGAAAATCATCAAAGTTGTTGATCATATTGCTAGCTATAAACATTGATGTGGCATTTATTTTCCAGTTAGTTACCAGAAGGCTGGCATCCAGATTAGACTATTATTGAACATAAAAAATTCACACAAGAACACTCCGCCTAATGGCAATTATAAATTTGGTTGAATAGGGAAAGCAAAACCAGGTTTTCAATTTCCAGGAGATGGGTAAGGAAGTAAGCATTCCCGGTTAACTATATATAGAAGAGTGCAAGAACATAATTCAAATGCATAATTGGAGGAAATACATACCACACTTTTCCAATATTCATCAGTCAAATGCACAACTTCTAGTGGAATATCAACCTGAAATTCATTATATTTACATTCAATTAAAAACGTCATAGAATAAAATCAACAAAAGACGGAATAAGATCTGCATATTGTAGACTTCTAACCATGTTTCGAAACAAAGGATAGTCCCGCTACAATTAAATGGAACCTTAATCTTTAAAGGTCGAACAGGGAAAAAAGAAAGCAAACAAAGGAAAGTGACCTGATCACAAACAGCTTTGGCGTAATTCAAATCCTCTTCCCACGGGCATTCTGACCAGAAGTTCTCAAAGTCTTCCTAAACAAGACCAAGCGTCAGTAACAACTGCTTATAAACGATGATGGTTTGCAGAGGACAAAGTTCCAAATTTTGGTACTATCTTGGAGAAAAGAAGAAAATAAACAAGCTTACTTGAAACCAGATTTTTAGGTAAAAAGCAGTGCAGTCATGTCCGGCTAAATGAAGGAGCCGGAGAGCAACGCTGCTGTCGACTCCACCGCTGAGAAGGACAGCAATTCTGAGCCGTCTATCAGGCATACAACTAGAGAGATAAAAAGGGTCAACAGAGGCATGATTGAGGTGCTGATGAGTTGATGGTTTCAGAAAAGAAGAAGAAGAAAAAGATTGAGGTAAGAAGATTGTGGAGGGTGCAGGCGGGGATAGAGGGAAAGGGCGAGTTTGGGAGAAGAAGAAGCTGGAAAGAAAGGATCTTTGAGATAAGAGAAAAGGAAGGGTCGGTCTCAGGGAGGAAACTGGTAGCATCCTCAGACGCGCCATTGATGACCAAAATATGCTATCACCTCCTTAGCGCATCTCCAACCCATTCCTCCAAAGTTTCCTATTTTTTATTATTAAAATTCCTTTGTAAAATTAACCCCTCGTTATTTTTTCGTGTACCTTTTTTATGTTGTTATTATATTTTTATTTAACAAATAATAAATAATAAAATTTTAATTAAACTATAATTTATTATTTAATAATACTAAATGAAATAATATATAAGGTATATTGAACTATTTCACATTATTTAAATATATTAAATGGCAATATAAATATGTAATATGAAACATCAAATTTATTGAATTTTATAAATGAAAAATTTTTTGAAGTAAAAAAAGATACAAAGCATTCATTACACCAAAAAATTAAAAGCTAATATCGCCACCGAAAATAGGCATACCATAATTCACCAATCATCTGAATTAATATATTATTCCCATAAATGTTCTATTAATGCATTTTTTAATTCGATATGTGCATTTTTGTCCTTAATTCGATATGCACATTTTTATCCTTAACTTGTTTATACTGCACATTTTTGTTACTAATGCAAGATGTTAACTACAAAACAAGTTTCAAATATAATTATGTATGGAATATTGTCAAAGATTTTGAAAATTTTAACAATGATATCATCATACTAAGACAAATTTACCATAGGCAAACTTCCAACTATATGTCATCAAAATTCGATACTCTTAACACCTGAATGAATCTGAGGTACCAATATCTCATGTGCTTTCTAATTTCAGTAGTAATTTGAACGATAACAAAGTCGGTGACTCTTCGTCCAAAAACCCTGTTGGGGTGAAGAAGGCTAAAGTGAAGAGAAAAATGGAGGAAAAATCTTCTTCTGAGATAAATAATCTTAGAGATAAAAATCAGGAGCTTATTGACTTATTGAAAAAACAAAACGAAAATAGACAAGTAGTGTTTGAAATGAATAGACAGAAGATGGAGATTCAGAGACAGAAGTTGACTTTGAAGTAATGGAAATAAGAAATTAAAATTATGTCTCAGGACTTGAATTAAATTAGAGATCCTAGTCGTTGTGCTTATATTGCAACTGAACAAGCACCGATTTTCAAACAAATATCGCATCAACCACAACTACAACCATAACCACAACCAAAACCAAATTCGTTAAATACTATTTTTGACGAATATTTTATTAATATTAGTAGAGATAGAACTGATTTACCTGATTATTAAATTTTTTTACTCTGTATTAGTAGTTAATTATATTTTGCTTGTGTTTTTTGAATTTAGTTTTACTACTTGACTGTTAATATTGATGTATGTGTGTTTTAGTTTATCTTTGTTATAATTTATTATGCTATTTGGCTATTAATGTCAATGTATTTGTGGTTTACTTATTTGATATTTTCTAATGGATATTTTCAAATTATTTATTTAAAATATTTATTCATAAGTAAATAATTATAAAGTTATAAATATATAATGAAAATATTTATAAACATGAGACTAAATTATAAAATTATTATTTAAATAAACATATAATGAAAATATTGGAATATTATTTAAATAACAAAACAAAGAAGGAATTAAAGAAATAATTAAGAAAGAAAGAAAAAAAAGAAAGAAAACGACTGGAAGGTTGGAAGAGAGAAAAAAGAAAGAAAGAAAAATTGATGAAAATTTGACAGGAAAAAAAGGATTAATAGAAATAGAGAGGAGCTACGGTGCCACAACAAACTCCTCGGTTGTGGCATTGTAGCTCCTCTCCAAAATGGAGGAAAAAAGGCACCGGATTGGAGCCAAATTTTCCTCCTGGTTGGCATTTTTCCTCCATTTTGGAGGAGGATTGGAGTTGTTACTGGACATAAAATCCTAATTCTTCAAAATTCAAATGGATTAAAAATATATTTTTTAACAAAAACTAAGAAATAAAAACAAGAAAAAAGTAAAAATTTTAAAATTAAATTAAATTAATAAATAAGTTTATAATTAAAAATTAAAAAAATGGAAACAAAAGTCATCTAACTCTTTCAATCTTTTATTATAAAACCGTCGAAATAATATAAAACCCGACCTAATAGAATCCCAAAATATGCTAGCACTTCCTTCCTGGACACAAAATTCTAATTCTTCAAAATTCAAATGAATTAAAAATATATTATTTTGGACAAAAACTAAAAAGTGGAAAAAGAAAATAAGTAAACTTTTTAAAAATAAATTAAAAAATAGAAAACAAAGATTACCTAACTTTTCCAATCTTTTATTAAAGAACCGTCGTGCTACTCCAAAACCTACCTAATAGAACCCCAAAATATGCCATCCTGATCACAAATTCCTAATTCTTCAATATTCAAATGGATTAAAAATATATTCTTTTGGACAAAAACTAAAAAGCAAAAACAAGAAAAGAATGAAACTTTTTTAAAATAAATTTAATAAATAAATAAGTTTTAATAAAAATAAAGAAGGGAATACAAAGTCTGACTGATGACCATGATCCTTTCCTTTGGATTAGACTCGGTGTTGCTTCGAAGGGTTCTAATATTCCGAGTAGACATTGCCTCCGCTAATTGGCCTACTTGGACTTCCAGATTATGTATGGACAAGGCATGGTTTTTTGTTACTTGCTCGAATTTGTTCTTGAGCCTCCTATGTGTATCCTCCATACCTTCGATCTTATCCAAAATCCTGTCCAACTTCGATTCTATCGAGCTTGCTTTGTCTTGTTGAAAGTCTGATTGTCCCTGAGGGTTGAACTGTCCGCCATTGTTGTTTAACTAAGAGAAGTTCGGGTGATTTTTCCACCGGGATTGTAAGTGTTGGAGTAGGGATTGTTACCCCTTCCTCGTCCATACTACGCTCCTATGTAGTGTACTTGCTCCAGATCTCCTTCTCTCATCAGATAACAGTCCACAGTGTCATGGCCTGTCTGACCACAGAGGTCACACTTTAAATGTACGGCTTTCATCGGAGTTGAGGATGCCTTCATGCTATTGAGTTGTCGTGTCAAATTGTCGATCTTTGCTTGCATCTCAGTCATTTGATCATTCGCGACAATACCCTTTTGCTCTCTAAAAGTATCAGGTTGCCTACCTCGCTCACTCGTTCACAAATAACTGTTGCTCGCCATCTCCTCAATTAATCCTCTGCTTCATCGACTGTCTTTCGCATTAAGGATCCTCCTGAAGCTGCGTCAATTATGCCTCTTATCGGTGAGTTCACTCCATTGCAGAAAGTCTACAACAAGAACTCTTTCGGTAGGTTATGGTATGGGCACTTCCGTTGCAAGTCCTTATATCTTTCCCACGCTTCATATATTGATTCCTTGTCACCTTGTTGGAAATTGATGATTTCCTTTATAATCTTGTTGGTTTTCATCAACGGGAAATACTTGTCCAAGAAAACACGCACAAGCTGATCTCACGTCGTGATGTTGGCTGGGCTCAGTAAATGGTACCAAGCCTTCGCTCTATCTCTAAGAGTAAAAGGAAACAGCCTGATTCTAACCGCATCCTCCAACATCTGATAATACCGAAAAGTATCACAGATTTTGAGGATATTGACTATGTGCACAATCGGGTCCTCATTAGCCAATCTATAGAAAATTGCACATTCTGCTGAAGCATGTTGAGAAGTGCAAGTTTAATTTCGAACGAGGCCGCTTGAATAGACGACCTAGCTACTCCTTGGTTCGACAGGTTGAACCCCAGCCTCATGAAGTCTATTAGAGTCCTCTGTTGCTATCCTTAGTTTGCTCCCTGATCCATATTCTGTTGAAACTCCTCATCCATTGTTGATTTTCCGATCTCTTCTTCTTCTTCTCGTCGAGCTTTCCTAAGGGTTCGTTCTAGTCGATTAATATCTAAATCTAACGTCTCTGCTGCACGACTCGAACCTCTCGTGACTCTTGTGTTCATGTAAGAGCACGATTTCTGAAATAAAATGAAAGAAATGAAAATAAAGATTAAAAACTAGTCTAACGCCTTAAACTATATAACTAAACTATCGCCTCTCAGGCAACGATGCCAAAAACTTAATCGAGACGGTTTACGTATGCTAAGTTTTAATATTTATAATCTCGATAATATCGCAAGCGCATTGGTCGTTCGTGTATTACCTAAGGTATCGTTCCCATAAGAAGGAGTAATTTAATCCTAAAATCTAAGGCTTAGCTAAATTTCACAATAAATCAATATAAACAACTAATGCAAAAATTATTCAATCAAAAAATCAATTTCAAGAATTAAATTCAGAAATATAAACAAGATACAATTTTGCATAACTCAATCAAGAATCAACCTAGAAACTACCAATTAAGAGAAAGGAGGTTTTAATCCGACTTTAATGAAAATCTAATTGATTATGGAATCATTGAATTACCGGGTCTAGACGGTCCTAGGATGGATTACTCTCTCACAAGTTATAATCTTTAGCCCTAATTTATAATCCCTAATTTAAATTATGAAATTGTAATATCTCGATTTCCAATTAACTCAAAATCTAAATTAGTTCTGAAATTGTCCAATAACCTACCGGAAACTTATGCTCGATCTCTCGTTATATGATTTTACCGGTTTGATTTAATTCTTTATCTATCAAACTACCTAACTCTGGTTAGCCCAATTTGATGATATTCACTCAGTTTACCCTCTCAGTTTATTACCGAGTTATTAAGCACAGAAATTGAATCACAAATAACTCAATAAAAACATAATAAATCAAACTTCATTAATATCAAAGATAAAAATCTCGAAGGTGAGTTTAAACAAAAAATCAACATTTAACAAAATCTATTCTCAACGACTATCCCAATTCTATACATCAATAAAACTGAAATAAAATTGAAAAATACTATTGGAATGGATTAGTAGAGGCAGCGACGACGAGAAACCACTTGTTCCGGAAAGTACTTTGCATCAAGCTTCTTCTCCGTATCTCTCTTCCTTCGTCTCCTTCCTCAATCTCTCGATAAGCTCTCTAGGGTTTTCAGAATTCGGCTGATGCATAAAGCTCCTTCTGTTCTTTAATGTTCCTTAAATACCTTGGAAGCCCTAGGGTTAATTCGGGGTCAAAACGGTCCGAAAAGTCCCTCGAAACTTGATGTTTTCAGTTATTTTTGTATCTGCCTGACGCGGGCCACGATCATAGGCAGCGTTTATCCCTTTCTGTCATGATCGTGATCAAAGTGTCACGATCGTGGCCTGGATCTTACTGGCTCGCCTCTTTCTGTCACGATTGTGCCACGATTGTGGGCTGTGTTTTTGGCCCGAACCTCTTTGAAACTTCTCTGTTTACCTTGAAACACTAACAAACACATCAAGATACCTAAAAAATATAACAT
The DNA here is from genome assembly GCA_026874005.2 of Erythroxylum coriaceum. NCBI lineage: Eukaryota > Viridiplantae > Streptophyta > Magnoliopsida > Malpighiales > Erythroxylaceae > Erythroxylum > Erythroxylum coriaceum. Next base: position 1,822,448 of record JANQAP020000258.1, read on the forward strand.
TTAAGCTCAAAAACTCATCCTAACCCATAAAAAATACTTAAACATATAAACTAACACAATTAAAACCTAAATACACACTCAACACTCAAATTAACACTAAATACCTAACAAATTGAACCCTAAAATATAATGCAAATCACAACTAACAAGCATATTACATGTGACTTTATTTAGAGATTATATGTGTTGGTTTGTGATGCTTGGATTGGTTATGTTTAAAGCATGTATACTTCTTCAATTTCATTAATATATTGTAATTTTTTCAGAAAAATAAAAAAGCTACAATATACTTGTTGATAGATGTATTTGTATAGAATTTAAAGAATTAAGTTTTTCCATGATAGTGAACCTTTTGTTGGAAGACAATAAATTTGGAATATATTGTAATTTTAAAAAATTTAGAGATTATATTATAAATTAAAAAAATTATCCGAAACAATACCCGATATTAACCGATATTGGTATAGTACCATACTAGAACTAAATCTAGTGCCAATATCGGTATGATATTCATAATATTTTATATAACCCCAAAATATGCTAGCACTTCCTTCCTGAACACAAAATCCTAATTCTTAAAAATTCAAATGGATTAAAAAAATTTTGGACTAAAACTAAAAAGTAAAAACAATAAAAGAAGTAAACAATTTTAAAATAAGTTTAATAAATAAATAAGTTTTTAAATAAAAATTAAAATAAGGAAAACAAATGTCGCCTACCTCTTCCAATCTTTTATTATAAAACGATTGTATTAATCTAAAACCTACCTAATAGAACCCCAAAATATACTAACACTTTTTTTTAGGACACAAAATCCTAATTCTTCAAAATTCAAATAGATTAAAAATATATTATTTTGGACACAATCTTTTATTAAAGAACCATCATACTAATTTAAAACCCTACCTAATAGAACCCCAAAATATGCTAAAATTTTCTTCCTAGACACAAAATCCTAACTCTTTGAAATTAAGTTGGATTAAAAATATTATTTTGGACAAAAATTAAAAAGTAAAAACAAGAAAATAAGTAAAATAAATTAAATAAATAAATAAGTTTTTAATTAAAAATTAAAAAATAGAAAACAAAACTCACCTGACTCTTTTATTAATACTAATTTAAAACCTTACCTAATATGACTCCAAGATATGCTTACACAAAATTCTAACTCTTCAAAATTGATTAAAAATATATTCTTTTAGATGAAAACTAAAAAGTAAAAGTCAGAAAAGAAAATTACTTTTTTACAATAAATTTAGAAAATAAATTAATTTTTAATTAGAAATTAAAAAATTGCAAACCAAGTTAACCAAACTCTACCAATCTTTTGTTAAATAACTAATCTAAAATTCACTTAATAAAATCCTCTCCTGATTGGCGCCTCTTGAACCCTACCTAATAGAACCCTTCGGCGGCGCCTCCTAAACCTTAGAGTAGAGAGGAGGTTGTACACTCGTATGCTGTGGTTTTGAGCTTCAAATCTGCCTTCCACTGCTACAATTTTCTGCTTTCTGGTAAGAATTTCTCTTCCAAATCTAGGTTTTCCTCGTAAATCAGTTCAAGTTCGACTCCTTTTTTAGTTTTGAGAGTCCCTACCTTCGTTTTCGCATTTCCGGTATGAAAGACGATGACTTATCGATTTATTTTCGATAGGATCCTTATCAAAACTGCTTCTTTGCATATTTGTTTAGTAAATGACGGAAAAGTGACTGTTTTGGTCAGGATGATCGATGATTGAGGACCTGCTTTATTCTTTGATGGAATTTTTTTTTTTGTGTTCTTGTGATTGCAAACTTTTGTTAAGCTTAGTTTCTTTGTCTTTTTCGTTGTTAATCTAGATTGTATTGTTATTGCAGATTTAGCTGTAAATAAAATATGGTTCAGTATAACTTTAAGAGGATCACTGTGGTTCCCAATGGGAAGGACTTCATTGACATCATTCTTTCTCGAACTCAGAGGCAAACGCCAACAGTTGTCCATAAAGGTTATGCAATATCTCGACTTCGACAGTTTTACATGCGTAAAGTGAAATATACCCAACAGAATTTCCATGAGAAGCTTTCTACAATTATTGACGAGTTCCCTCGTTTAGATGATATACACCCTTTCTATGGGGACCTCCTTCATGTTCTTTATAACAAAGATCACTACAAGCTTGCCCTTGGCCAAATAAACACTGCCAGAAATCTTATCAGCAAGATAGCCAAGGATTATGTGAAGTTGTTAAAGTATGGTGACTCCTTATATAGGTGCAAGTGTCTCAAGGTTGCTGCTCTTGGTCGCATGTGTACTGTTATTAAGAGAGTTAGTCCTAGTTTGGCTTATCTAGAGCAGATCAGACAGCACATGGCAAGACTACCTTCGATCGATCCAAATACTCGAACAATTTTGATATGTGGATACCCAAATGTAGGCAAGAGTTCTTTCATTAACAAGATAACCAGGGCTGATGTTGATGTCCAGCCTTATGCTTTCACCACAAAGTCACTCTTTGTGGGACATACGGACTATAAGTACCTGAGGTATCAGGTAATTGATACACCAGGGATTTTGGACAGGCCTTTTGAAGATCGTAACATCATCGAGATGTGCAGTATAACTGCTCTGGCGCATCTGCGAGCCGCTGTATTGTTCTTTTTGGACATTTCTGGTTCATGTGGCTATAGTATTGCCCAACAGGCAGCTCTGTTCCACAGTATTAAGTCTTTATTTATGAACAAGCCAGTGATCATTGTCTGTAATAAGACTGATTTGCAGCCACTGGAAGGTATATCTGAGGATGATATGAAATTGGTAATGGAAATGAAGGCTGAAGCTATAAAGACTTTGATTGCACAGGGGTCTGATGTTACAGATGATAAGGGTGTGCTTTTAACCATGAGCACTTTGACTGAAGAAGGGGTGATTGCCGTGAAGAATGCTGCTTGTGAGAGGTTATTGGATCAACGTGTGGACTTGAAAATGAAATCCAAAAAGGTAAATGATTACTTAAACAGGTTCCATGTTGCAATTCCAAAGCCTCGTGATGGGAAGGAAAGACCACCTTGCATACCTCAGGCTGTATTGGAAGCTAAAGCTAAGGAGGCAGCAGAGAGGGAGAAGAGGAAAACTGAAAAGGATTTGGAGAATGAGAATGGTGGTGCAGGTGTATACTCTGTTAGTTTGAAAAAGAACTACATCTTAGCCAATGATGAATGGAAAGAAGACATACTACCAGAAATTCTTGATGGCCACAACGTGTATGACTTCGTTGATCCCGATATCTTGCATAGGCTTGAAGAATTGGAACAAGAAGAAGGTATTCGACAAGCAGAAGAGGAAGATGAGGATTTTGAGATGGATGGCAAGGAATTGACACCAGAAGAGCAGGAAGCTTTGGCTCTGATCAGGAAAAAGAAAAGCTTGCTCATTCAAGAGCACAGAATGAAGAAGAGCACTGCAGAGAGTCGACCTTTGGTACCTAGAAAGTTTGACAAAGATAGGAAGTTCACTAAAGAGAGAATGGGGAGACAGCTATCAGCTTTAGGATTGGATCCTACTTTGGCAGTTGATCGTGCCCGTGGCAGGTCACTCTCTAGGAGGGGCCGTAAAAGGGAGAGATCACTTGTCAGTGGTGATAGTGATGGTGATGATGCAATGGATATGGATGTGGACCAACCAAATAAGAAGCTTCGCTTGAGATCTAGATCCCATTTGAGGTCGAGGTCAAGACCTCCTAGTGAGGTTGTTCCTGGGGAGGGCTTCAAGGACTCTGCCCAAAAGGTCAAGGCTATCAAACTTGGGAAGAAATCTATTAAAAAGAGGAACAAGGATGCTCGTCGCGGAGAGGCAGATAGAGTCATTCCAACTCTCAAACCGAAGCACCTGTTCTCTGGGAAACGCTCCATTGGCAAAACTCAGAGGCGCTAAGTATGTGAGGTACTATGTGTAGGTGTGTGTTGAGCAATGCCTTCTACCACTGAAACTTGAACCACTTATTTTGCCTTGTTTAGAAGGTCGTCCCCTTGTTTTTATGGCCACACACACACATATAATTATGTATGTATGGTGTCTTTGAAATGTTTTTTCACCATTTCTTTTTATTTGAATGAAAGCTTTGATTAGTGTTTACTAATTATTTGATGGCCTTGTTTAATGACAATTTTGTATTGATCTATAATCTTGTCTTCTTGCAGAAGGTGGTTTCACTATGTCTTTTGTGGGGATACGGATACTTAGCCATGGAAAAGTTGCGATATTTAAAAACTCCCTCAGTAGGAAATGGCGGAGAGCGATGGTTCTATCTTTTTTTTTTGTTTTTTTACTTCATGTGTTATCATAAATGCAATTTTGGAATGAGACATTCAGTTGACATTCGGAAGCTGTTATGAGTTGAAATTGAGATATGTTTACTTCAGTAAAATGTTGTAAACTAGCAGAACATTATAAGGAAACTGTTTATTGGATCTCTCAGTGGGATATTGCTGGATAAGCCTGTCAAAGAATACACCGGTAAAACTAGCTAAAGGAGGGCAATGAAGCTGCCTTTCAAGGGAATTTTCTAGTACGGAGCAAATTGACCACCAAAAAATTGAAAAGGAGTATGATTCTGAACAAAAGGTGGTTTGTTGTAGGATAAAAACAAAGATACCCAACAACTTTTTTACCATCTAGTAACAAGTGGCAGCTACATGGTTTTTGTCACTTTTTAGCGCAAAGTTGCTGGTCGGTTGTGCTTGGCCTTACCAATGTGCTTATAATCTGTGCAACTGTGCCAAGTGATAGATGGAAATGTTACATACAATTTGACCATTATCACTTTCTTGGTTTCACCAAAGTTCTACCTGAACAACTACTCTTGGAAGGTAAAAACTAGCCTATTTCATGCTACAGCGTCGTATCTTCTTCCATCTCATGCATCACCTTCACGCTTAAGGTGAAATGGCAAAGGGGCATCCCTTTGCCTTAATCCTTTATCTCCGTTAAAGATACAAGTAATTTCACCATTAGCCCAATAATTAAAAAATCAAACCGGTTCGGTCGGTTCAATTATAAAAATCTTAAACTGTTTATTTTTTAGTTTTGTTTTTAATTTTTTGATTTGTTTTACTTTAATAACTCTTGTTGTTAAAAATCGACCAACTTGTTAGTTAATCGTTTAATTTTCATAAATTAATTAGTTCTTATAAAATAAAATAAATCAATTAATTTTCATTTAATAATCTCTTTTTAATTAAGTTTCAAATTTTTTGATAATAGAAAAATCTTTCAATTATATTTTAAAATTTTAACTTTTATTTAATCTTTACTCAATTTTATAATGGTCTAATATTGGTTAAACCTTTTAAACCTTAAACCTCTTGTCTTACTAATTTAACTTTTGGTCCAATTTTTGAAACGTTGCCGTTAATCGTAATTCTATAAAAAGTGGTGGAGATATATTGTTTTATCCATCCTAAGAATGTCTTGGGAAAGCCAAGTAATTTAAGATTAGTTAGTATAAACCCCCATTCTAGTGAGCTAAAAGCTTTATAGAAATTATTCTATGGAATTTGATTATGTTGCTTCTGGGCATTATTGCCAATGTTATGAATCCATCTCCGAACAAAAAAAAAAGCTTTTTGTCCTAGAGCTCTCAAAAGACGTGGTAACTATCTCATATGCCTAAAGTTTGTATCTTTATTTGTATCTATTTCTTGGACTTAGTTCTTCATCTTCCAATATTTGATATTTCTATTGAGTGAAACGTCATATGGTTTATTCTAAATAAGAGAGGAACAAATTCTTTGAAAAAACAATGTCTAATGTTGCTTTGTCATGAAAAATGTTAGGGTCGTGGATTATGAATTTGTGTTCATAACATAGAAATTTATTACTGACCAGTAGCCTGTCTACAAAATCATATAAAATGTATTGAATGCATGCTCCAAAAGAACATATAGCACTGCATTTCTACTGGGAGAATGTGTTGGACTCGGGTCTCGATTCAGACATAAAATTTTAATAAATAATTTACAGAAAAAATTAAAAAGAAAAATCTCACCAAAGTCACGGGTGTGAATTTTAAGTTTCAACAATAAAATGCACGGGCATGAGAAAAAATTCTCATGCCCGTGAGAATCGAGCTCGTTGCGATCGCGACTTTCCTGTAACTCTACAATCGCACACCCTCACTTCAAACTACCATAACTTCAATTTAGAAATTCAAAAATTACAAATTTTATGTCGTTAGAAAGCTAAGAAAAAGATTTACAACTTTCATGAAGACAATTTTGTCAAATTTTTGCCTAGGTCAGTGCAGTTTATTCCTCAAAGTTTTCAGAAGACATTTTAACCCTTAATCACTGTTTACGTACATCTGCTAACAACATTTACATATATATATAGACAGAACCAGTAACTTCAACCACAAGACCCGAATCCAACTGTCAATTTCATACATACAACTTCTATATAAACAATTTTACTTAAAGATAATCCATCCCAAAAGCATCACACAAACCACATTAACATTTGATAGAACATAATATTTTACACAATCATAAGAAAGTCTCTGCAACTTTTCTTTCAACTTTCATTAACAGAGTTTCTGCACCACTCCATATTACAAATCCCAAAAAACCACATAAGTAGCAAAATGTAAAACACAATCATGGATGCTCATGCTTAAAATGAATTTAAGTGCCAATAAATTTCTGAACTACCTAGATAAGTTACAAATGACAAAAATCCTTGGAGTCTGCCGAAGTTTTGCAAAGATTATTGCTGATCTGTTTTTTCTTCACCTGAGGAGTGGAAAATAGTGGGGTGAGCTAGGAAGCTTAGTGTTTAATATGTTTATAGTCAGTGATAATGAACCACACATATTCAAGTATATATATAAATCACATACTAAACTTAACAAAACACATTCAAAAATTAAGACTTTCATATATATATATCTATGAACACATTAGCACACAATTCAGCTCATATTTTTCATTCAATCAACACAAAATATCATTCACATATCTTCCATATCCAACAATTCAGGATGCAATGCACAACAAAATGGTTCGAGAGAATCCCATAGAACGAAATGGCGAAACTGAAGTTTACACTATGAACGAAATGAGTCCATTTTTCAGAGCTCATATGCCATAAGCGGGCAGCAGAGAGAAGGCTTTAAGTCGACGTGCACATGACGAACGAAATGGTATCTCTCTTACCTACATAAACAGATTTCAGATGCATACATATCATAATCATATTTTTCATGCTTTTTAAGTTTCTTTATTCCTTAGCATAAAGCAACACAATTATATAAACAAATATGATATAAATTCAGAGAATGTTTTTCTCACATTCACAATGAGTCAAGACAAACATTTATACATTTATCTCACATTCACAATGAATCAAGACAAACATTTATAGCATTCATACACACAAATATTTTTGCTCATCATCACAAAACTATAAACATATTACCCACCTATTTTACTTGATACTTCCAAAATCAAGCTTGCTCTTCTCCTTGTTCTTGACTTCGACTAGCTTGATTCCCTTCAAACACACACATATATATATATTCATTTAATCAATACACACGTGTGAAGCTTTCCTTAAACCTAACTATCCATGAATGAACTTAAGCTTGATCTATTCTTGATTTATCTAACTTAAAGAATTAAGATCTAACTAAAGTTATAAAAAAAATCCAAAAATATCAAACTCTTGTTCTTCTTCTCTCTCTCTCTTCATTTTCATCACATAAAACCTACTTTCTCTACTTCATCTATCAAAACAAAAAGAATAGACAAAGAATACCAAAACACTCACCTAAACTTTTCCTTCTTCTTCTTTCTACTTTTTCTTTCTTTCCTTCTTCTTCCCTTTCTTTCTCCTTCTCTCCTTCTAGTTTCTTCCACGACACTCACTTTCTTTTTGGTTTCTTAACTCTCACGACTCCTTTGCTTCTTTGTCTTATTAACTTAAGACAAAATTTTTGATTTTCCAATTTTACCCTTCCTTATTAAATCAAATTCCCACTAACTCCTCCACTTAATTTTTAATTCTTTCTTTTTAATTCATGCCGCCATATAAAATTCATAATATACCATATTAAACTCCAAAGATTTTCTAATTCATAAATTCTAATTTATTTTCATGCTTGATAATTTAATAAAATAAATCCTAAAAAAAATCGGGACCCAACATTTCTCCCCTCCTTAAAGAATTTCATCATCGAAATTCTTACTTGAGTCTATGAATTGGTGTGGGTACTTCTCCTTCATGGCTTCCAAAGATTCCCATGTTGCTTCTTACATGGTTCTTTCACAAAACTTTTACCAGCTTCACAGTTTTATTCCGCAAGACTTTTTCCTTTGAATCTAGGATCATCACTGGTTGTTCTTCATAAGTTAAATCCTCCCTTAATTGAACTTCTAAAGGTTGGACTATGTGTGACTGATCCGATCTATATCTACTTAGCATTGATACATGGAAGACATTATGAATCTTAGATAACTCTGGCGGCAAGGCTAACTTGTAGGCAAGAGGCCCAATCTTCTCAATAATCTCATAAGGCTATATCTTGGACTAAATTTATCCTTTTTACCAAATCTTAAAACTCCTTTCTATGGTGAAACTCTAAGAAATACTTTGTTCCTAATTTCATATGTCATCTCCTTCCTGTGTGTGTCTGTATAACTCTTCATCTTATCTTTAGCCGCTTTGAGCCTTTGCTTCACCAATTTAATTTTTTCAATTGTAGCTTGTACCAGCTCAGGCCCTAATAGTTTTCTTTCACCTTCCTCGTCCTAACAAATAGGGGTTCTGCACCTCCTACCATACAAAGCTTCATAAGGTGCCATTTGAATTCTAGAGTGATAAGAATTATTATAAACAAACTTAATCAAAGGTAGGTGTTCATCCTATAAACCCTTGAAGTCCATTACACAAGCTCTTAACATTGTCTCCAATGTCCTTATTGTCCTTTCTAATTGACCATCTGTCTGCGGATGGAAAACTGTGCTAAAATGTAACTTGGTTCCCAAAGTCTCTTGCAAACTTTCCCAAAATCTGGAAGTGAATCTGGGATCTCTATCTGAGACTATGGAACTGGGAATCCCATGAAGTCTAATTATTTCATCTATGTATTTCTTGGCTAAATAATTCAAAGAATATGTCTGTCTAATTGGCAAGAAATGTGTGGGCTTAGTTAGCCTATCAATAATCACCCATATTGCATCATGCTTCCTGTTGGTCCTCAGTAATCCTATTAAGAAATCCATAGTAATCTTTTCCCATTTCCATTCAGGAATAAACAAGGGCTTAAGCTTACCAGCAGGTGCTTGATGTTCTGCTTTGACTTGTTGACATACCAAGCATTTTCCAGCATACTCAGCGACATCTTTCTTCATTCCTCGCCACCAAAAATGTTTTTTAAGATCTCTGTACATTCTTGTACTTCCTGGATGCATTGCATATGGAGCATTGTGTGCCTCATCCAAAATTTCATCCTTTAACCCTTGTATATCTGGAATACATAGTCTATTTCCTACCACCATCAATCCATCTTCTCTTACTTCTATTTCCGAAGGCTTACCATTTTTAATTTCTTCTCTGAACCTGCTCAAGTATCCATCTTGTTCTTGTAATTCTTTTATCTTTTCCTTCAATACTGGCCTTACTCTAAAATTAGCCAATATACCACTGGATTCCTCTTGTCTCAACTTCACCTTAAGCTTGGCTAATTCCCTCAACTAAGGTAGATATATCGTCTTCACATGTGCCATAGTAGATTTCCTACTCAATGCATCCACTACTACATTTGCTTTCCCCAGGTGGTAGTCTATCATCAAGTCATAGTCTTTCAATAGTTCTAACCACCTTTTTTGCCTCAAATTTAACTCTTTCTGG
>JANQAP020000258.1:1832429-1849886 GCA_026874005.2 Erythroxylum coriaceum
CTTCCACTCTTATCTCCTTTATCTTTTTTTCCTTCTTCTTCTTTTCTGTTTCGGTTTCTGCTTCTCTTCTTCTACTTCTTTCTAAATTTTTCTTCTCTCTTTCTTTCTTGTTTTACACGACTCTCTCTCTTTTTCCCTAACCTCTCAAACACGTCTCTTCCTTTTCTCTTATTGTTACACGACTCTCTTCCTCTTTCTCTAGTTTCTTCTAGGTTCTTCTTTTTTTTTCTTTCTTAACCTCACGAACACGCCTCTTTCTTTCCTCACTCACACACCCTTCATTTATTCTTCTCTTATTAATCTAAAAGAAACTCTAATCTTCCAAACTTACCCTTCCATATTTACTCTAATACCTTCTAACTCCTTAACCTAATTCTAACACTTTCATTTAATCCATGCAACCATATGTAATTAAAAAAATATTCATAAATAAACTCCATAAATTTCTAGTTCAAGAATTCTGAATTTTACGCATGACTAAACGACAACAATTTCTCATTTAATAATTCTAACTTCTAAGAAAAGTTTAGGGTCCAACAAACACTCCCCTTTAAGTGCAACTGGGACTAGACATCCAGTTGTCACTTGAAATAAACGCAATGGTAATTGGACATCCAGATGGACAACTGAAAAATTGATAAACCGGACCAAATCTACTCTGATACCATATTAGAATTTTTAATATGGGCAGAGTATAGAGCCCATTAACAAGAATTGGGCTTGGGTCAACCATTGTAAGAACTAGTTATTTGGATAGTTAAACCTTACTACTTATAAACCCTTTAACATTTTCATGTTTAGTCAATATGAGATACTCTAACATCTTGTTTATACAAGTGCTTTATCAATTTCTTTCTATTTTGTGAATGTGCTTCTTACTTTGAGTCAGCATTTACTGACTCGAAAATGGCCTAGTTGTGAATATTTTGCCACTACAATTATCTTTTAGATAAAGTTTAGTGGATTTGTTGCACACCATATTAGAGAGATGGAAAGTGTTATATTGGAGGTTGAGACGGGGGATTTACCCATCATTATTTTTTTATGTACCTTTTTTAGTCACAACATTGTTGTTGTTATATTTTTATTTTAATAAATAATAAATAATAAAAATTTAATTAAACTATAATTTGTTTTTTAGTAATACTAAATGAAATAATATATGAGATATATTGCACTATTTTATATTATTTAAATATATTAAATGACAATATAATTATGTAATATAGAGCATCAAATTTTATTGAATTTCACAAATCAAAAACATTTTGAAATTAAAAAAGATACAAAACATTCATTGCACCAAAAAAAATTAAAAGATAATATCACCACTGAAAATAAGCATATCATAATTCACTAATAATCTGAATTAGTATATTGTTCCCATAAATGTTCTATTAATTGCATTCTTTAATTCGATATGTGCATTTTTATCCTTAACTTGTTTATACCGCACATTTTTGTTACTAACGCAAGATGTTAACTACAAAACAAGTTTCAAATATGATCATATATCGAATATTGTCAAAGATTTTGAAAATTTTAACTATGATGTCATCATACTAAGACAATTTTACCGGAGGCAAACTTTCAACTATGTGTAACCAGAATTCGATAATCCAACACCTGAATCTCAAGTACCAATATCTCCTGTGATTTCTAATTTTAGTATAAATTTGAACGATGATAAAGTCGGTGGCTCTTCGTCTAAAAGGCCTATTGGGGTAAAGAAGGCTAAAATGAAGAGAAAAATAGAGGAAAAATTTTCTTCTGAGATAAATAATCTTAGAGATGAAAATCAGGAGCTTATTGAGTTATTGAAAAAACAAAGCAAAGATAAACAAGTAGCGTTTGAAACGAATAGACATAAGATGGAGATTTAAAGATAGAAGTTGGCTTTGAAGCAATGGAAATAAGAAATTAAAATTATGTCTCAGGACTTGAATCAAATTGGAGATTCTAGTCGTTGTGCTTATATTGCAACTGAACAAGCACATATTTTCAAACAAAGATCACATCAACCACAACCACAGCCACAACCAAATTCGTCAAATACTATTTTTGACGAATATTTTATTAATATTGGTAGAGATGGAATCGATCTACCTGATTATTAAATTTTTTGACTCTATATTAGTAGTTAATTATATTTTGCTTGTGTTTTTTTAATTTAGTTCTACTGCTTAACTACTAATATTTATTTATTTGTGTTTTAGTTTATCTTTGTTTATGATTTATTATGCTATTCGGCTATTAATGTATTTGTGGTTAACTTGTTTGATATTTTCTAATGAATATTTTTTAAATTATTTATTTAAAATATTTATTCATAAGTAAATAATTATAAAGTTATAAATATATAATGAAAATATTTATAAACATGATTAGTTAGTACGAACCGCCGATTCTAGTGAGCTAAAAGCTTTATAGAAATTATTCTTTACTGTAGAACTTCTAGCAAAATGCTTACAATGGTAATTAAGTAAATCTTAGATGATTAACTTATTGTCTCCATCTTTCCTTCCTCAATTGAATGCACTTTGGCTCGAATTTATCAATTTCCTTAATGCTCTTTATGATCTTTAAAAGTAGCATCTTGGAAATAGTTTTTGTAAATAATATTACTGTAAGAAATAGGCATGAAATCATTAGGAGAAGTTGGGTTAGCAATCTTTGGAACTAGACTTACGAAGGTTTTATTCAACTTTCTTACCATTTTTTAATAGAAAAAAATTTGAGAATTGCTGTTGTGACCCTATTTTCATCCTTATTCTGTTTTTTTTTTAAAGAAAAGGACATTAAAACCATCAAGTATAGGGGCTTTCTTAGGGTCCATACTAAGTAAAGCTTCCTTAATATCAGATCTAGTGAAAGATCTCTCTAGTTGTTCAATTATAGAATGATCCAAGGGATTTTAAATGAGGCTACTGAGCTTATAAGTGTAAAGAATGGTGGATCAAAAAACTTTAATATGAGTACAGACTAGTTTTTAAGCTCATATTGCTCAATAATAGCATTAACTTGAAGGTCATGAGTCAATATGAGCTTATTCAAGTTTCTTTTAACTTTGATAGAGTTGTGAAAGAATATGGTATTTCTATTTGCTTCTTTGATCCATATTACTCTTGATTTTCACCTTAAGTGACTATTATGAACATTTAAAACCTAGATATGATTGCTAAGATGGGTTTTATATGCTCTTTTAAGCTTTTCATTATTTAGTGAACCATATAACTTGTCTTAAGACTTGAAGAAAGCCTCTTTGATCTTTTGATATTCAATTCAATATCTAGAATAAGTGTTTTATTGATAAGCTTTAGTTCCTTTTTAATACCTTTAAGACTTTCCATACAAATAAAAGTTTGCAATCCTAAGGTTCCTTTTGCATTCCTTTTGTAATTGCTTCTATATAACCTGGAGTATTAAGCATATAATTTTTGAATTTTAAAGTTGCTTTATAGGCTTGCCTTTAACAAGGTTAATGATTTAAATATAGGAGTGGTAAAATCAATTGTCAAAGAAAGCTAAGCTTATGGGGAACTGTTTCATCCAATCATTATTAGCTAATTCCATATCCGATTTCTTTCTTATTCTATAGGCTCCTTCTTACTTGTTATCCCAAGTAAAGAACTTACCCCCAAATCTTAGGTTTGTTAAATATATTATTTCCATATAAGTCTTGAGGTGATCATTTAGATGTCCTTTAGAGCTAAGCTTCTGGGTAATTGTTTCATCAAATCATTATTGACTAATTGCATATCCAATTTCTTTCTTATTATCTAAGCCCCTTCTCACTTTTTATCCCAAGTAAAGAACTTACCCCTAAATCTTAGGTTCAACAAACATATTCTTTCCATATAAGTTTTAAGGTCATCATTTAGATGTCTTCTATTCGTTCTTATTCCCATTAATTCTGAGAAAAATAATGCTATTAAAATCTCCTAAGATGATCCAAAGATGATGATTCCTCAATTTAATCCCTGTTAATTCATTCTAGAGAGTGCTGCTTTTAAAAAGCTAGGTTAGTAGCAATGTATAACGATAGTCAAATACACCAGTTGATCAATAGAGTGAACTTGTAAATTTTGTAAATTGTTCTTATTAAAGGCCACCAGGATCCTACCATTATAGTGGTGTTAGTGGTAAGCAATAACCTCACTTAAAACCTACCATGCTTTACCTCTAATTTCTTTCTTTATTTTGGATTCAAACAAGCTAATTAAGCAAGGATTTTTCCTTGACAAAAGATCCCTAACAATTAGCTGTTTATTAGGATTATTCAACCTTCTTACATTCCAGATGAGAAAAGACATTAAGAGAGTGAAGAGGAGGGGCTTGTGGTAGGCTTTCTCTTGGCTTTTCTACCTAACCTTTTCCTAGCTATTGTGAAGCCTTATACCTTATTCCTAGTTAAATTATGAATAGAATTATGATTGATTAATTAAGAGTAAAGGGATCCTTACCTATCTAACTCCCTACCTTCCTTAAAATGGTACCATTTGGTTCCTTGAAGGGCTCTTCTTCTTTGTTTTATTAAATGTCACCAATATGCGTTTGGGTTTATTTTGCCATATTAGTAAGATTCTCTCTCCTTTCCTCAGGACCTGCTTAGGTTTCATATGCCATATTATAGAGATGATATATTTTTAGAGAGTTAACATTACTTCCCTTCTCTTTACTTAGTAATTCTAGTGCACTACCTGTTTTAAAGAGTTTACCTATTAGGCTTCATTCTTTTTTTCTAAGTTTAAGAGGTTTCCATTCCATTAAAAGGAAATAGAGATCATTACTTACTATGATTCCCCTTCTTTATTGAGCCTCATAATTTTTGAGCTTTTAGGGAGGACTTTATTCTTTTCTATTTCCACACAAATTCTAATAAATACGATTCTCCTTAACTCTACTATGTGTGCATCATGGCCTACAGGTTTTCCCAAGGCGTTAGCTAGATAGCTTAGGTTGGTTATAGTCCAATACTCTAAACGAGTGTTATGGAAATTTATATTGGTATGGTTTGCTTCCTATTTCTGTCAAGAGATTGCCCTAGTTTCCATCTCTGTAAAAGGAGTGGTTTTCTTAATATATGCCACAGGCAATCATATTTGATAAAAGTTGTTCCAATATTATAATAAACTAAGAAATTAATCGAAGTTTTTTTTTCTTAAATCAATCCACAATTTATAATAAGAGTGCATCATATTGTTCCCCAATTAGAATTATATATCTCCATAAGTAATTGAAATTCCTTTTTTAATTCTTAAATTAAAGGAACATGAATCTCTTAATAAGAAGGTGCCTTAAATCTTGGACACGTTGTTGTAGCATCTATTACTTCTTTAAAGTAAGGTGAATTTAAGACATTTAAAGGAAATATATGAATTATAAACTATCTATCTCAAGTTTTTTTTACATCATAAGACAACATACTTATCAATCAAAGGACTTTTTAAACTTAGGTACAAAGCAAGAATAGTTCTTAGAAGAAAAAAAGAATTTATGTCAATAATAACTTTTCTTTATCTAATATTTGTTATGCTTCATCATATTGAAAAGATAATTTTTGTATGTATCAATTTTCTATTTTTTATACTTATTTTAGAAAATGATTTCCAATCCTCTTACAAATATCAAATGGTACTTTTTTTTTGTAAAAAGCAAGGTTACCTTTAACATTAACAAATTGTTCTTTTATTCTATAAATTTCTCTCCCTTTAAACATTCTACCACAATACATATAGTTATTTTGAATATTTCCATATGATGTTTAAGCCAAAAAAAAATTCCATGTTGTGTCAATCTTATCATGAATACAGTATGTTAAGTTCAATGAATTTTTTTATTCCATATTCTCTATTGTAATATTAACCTAAAAAATATGAGAATTTTTTTATGATATGATTACCAAAATAGCCAAATAATTAAGCATTAAATTTAAAGATCAATGATTCTTATTGTTCCCTTTTTTGTTTCAATAGTTAAAAATACTGTTAAAGTTTATGTATCTGATGTATATCCATTTATGTATATGTACAATAACGTAGAATTATATCACAAGTTTAAAAACTGACAACTGGTAAGTTATAATTAAAAGATTTTAAAAGTAACTATTAATTAATGAATATATTATCACTATAGGGCTCACCGTTTAAAATCTTATAGATAGATATATGCACTTTAAAGAAGACAACAAACATTATCTAGTAGTTGGAAGTTTTGAGGAAGAAAATGTGAGACTATTTTGGATATATTCAGCATGGATAATAACATTGAAAATAGTAAATATTGACAAACAACTTCATCTAGAAAGATGAGTGGTTGCTTTTCCAATAATTCTTTTGGCAGAAAAAAAGGTTCTACAAAAAAAGTATTATCAATTGCCTAAGTTTTAGTTTTAGTCCTACTTTGTCATAGGTGTAAACAATATCACTTTAGTTAGTAAGTTGTACTCCGAGCTTGGTGATTGTGAGTATATAACACACTATCAAATGGATGAATAAAGGAAAATAAATTGACACAATAATTAGATGACAAACTTATTAATTGATGAACTAATTAATACTCAAGACCATAATTAGCTAAATACCTTAAGTCTAATCTCAATTCCATGAAATTTAAATGATTGATTATTTAAAACTATACTTCTACTAAATATAGTGGTAATACAAATTTTGTCAAATATTCAAATAATTACGTGCATGGTAAAATCATATAGTAGTACAAGATTTCTTTTTTTTTTAAAAGTATATTTCAAGAAATAATAAAAAAGACAACATCTTTCTCCATGCAAAAGTGTTCATACAAGACTCTAATAAGTTGTTGGAAATCATAACGATTGGTGTTTCACAAAGAGAATAAACTACAAATATTTCTTTTACTATAAGTTTAAATCTTGATACAACCATTTAATCTTTTTACTATAGTAAAAGAAATCATCAAGTGCTATCTAAAATATAGAATATCACTTCACTATTAAAACCAATTTATATAATACTTATAATATACATAAATATATGATCTTCCTTTCTTCCAAAAATTAGTAAAATGTTCATATTTATTTAGCATGTACACTCCTCAGCCAAAGTAACCTAATAAACCTTTTTTTACCATAAAATTCTTAATTATCAAGATCCAATGGCATTAAAAGATTATCTCCAAATGATAAAATTCAGAATGCATATTCACACATGATCATGCTCTTAAACCACTATATCAAACTTACACTAATTCAAATACCTAATTAAGGATGTATTCATGAGGTATAATTATAATTCACAGGCTCACATATGTTTTTAGAGCCACCATGTAAAACAATTTGAAAATACTAATGTAAATAATAACTATGTATCATGAGTGCATAATTAGATCATTGATTAATGTTCTAAAAATTTTCAATCTTATGTTTTCTTTGCTTACTTATGCCTCATTTAGCTGGTTTCATTTGTCTTATTCTCTTTCTACACACACAACTACTCTTTATATTTGACTCCATACAATTACACTTTGAAACATGTTTATTATACAGACCTCTAGCTCTAATACATACTAGTATTATGATACAATGTTTTCAAGTTGAAAGTAAATGGTATATGACTTATAAATAGATAGTGGGATACATAAGTTTATTTCTAACAGAGGTAAGTTTTAGAGATTATGGATCAGATAATCTAACAGGTTTTCAAGTTACAGAATTTGATTAAGCATTAAAATAAGGAAAACATGGACGTATATCTTCTATTATTTGTTCAAAGAAGTATGAATGCTAAACTAACTAAAAATGTTGGGAAAAGAAAAATGTTTACAATATTACTTACGTTGCTAGAATCAAAATAGAACATGTCAATGCACAACAGAGGAAGAACAAGACAACAATGCTTTTGTTTTTAGACATTTTAATCCATAAACTTGCACATAGACACAAAGGGGAGCATGTAACATATCTTGAGAATCCTCTAGTCAATTAAAAATTAGAACTTAACAAAAAAACTTGAAAATCAACCTCAAAACTATGAATAATAAAGCATATCATAAATAAATTAATTGAAATGTGGAAAAGAATCCAATGTCACATAATGGAGACACACAACATAGATCACTTAAAAAAAACATAAATGGTGTCCAAGAGAAAAATAAAACCCAATTTACCTCGTCCAAAAGTTGTTGCTCCAATTCAAGTGCCTAAATGGGTCTTTATGAGATGAAATCAAAAGGAGTCTAATTTATTATTGCTTAAAAAAATGTAAGAAATATGATGATGTTTTAGTTGCCACACAAATATATATAGCACAAATACAAAAGGGGTTGAAATAGAATTGAAAACATTAGAGAAAAATAATTGAAATATGAACAAAATTTAAGAGGTTGAAGTATGATGAAGACAAAGACTCTGTAAATTCAAAGAACGCTTCTTATTGAATTAGCACATGCTACTTATAGTTTAGAGAATTAGTCAATTTGCTAGTTAACTGATTAATGTTTACATATAAAAAATTATTAAAGTAAATTGAATCAAGAACTTAACCAGTTTCTAAAGATTTTGGTTGAGCTAATAGGTTTGATTTGATTTTTGAAAAATTGATTTTAATTAAATAGACCGTCAATAAGTAAGATATTAGTTGCATTTGTGAGCTTTGAACTAAAGAAATTAAGACGTCATCATTTGTAGCCTCCAAGGGAGTGATCGAGTTGGTATAGTGGAGGGTATGGGGCCAAAGGTCATGTATTTGAATCCCCTTACTTACACTCTCTCGATCGAGCCTGTTGTACAGGGCTTGCATAGTGTGAAATACCTGATTGGCGTAATTTGTAGGCTATTACGTCAATCCGGAGGTTTATCCACTACGCATCTAAAGGATAGCGACTGCAGGTTCTTCCGTTCAAAAAAAAGGTCATCATTTATTGACATAATTCTTACAAAAATTAGAGATTTCGTTTGAGGATCAAATAGTTTAATTTAACAAATTATTATATTATTAAATATTAAGATTTAACTTAAATTTTAGTATAAACTTTAGGGATTAAAGAGTACCTTTTACCTTGTGATTTCTTTGTAAATAAAATGAAAATTTGATTTTGAAAAAATTATTTATTTAAAATATACAATTTAGTAATGTATCAATATTTTAGGATTTAGTTGAGATATTTTGGTATTAACATGTTATGTTTTGAAGTAGTTAGAAGTCTATCTCGTTTCCATAAATTTGGAACAAGTTTTTTTAAGTTGAAAAAATAGCAAGTGCATAACATATACTAGCAGTGAATTCTCTCAGTTTCTTAAAACCCGACGTTTAGTGGGTAGTATGCACGTCCAATGGAACAAGGACATAGATGAACGTGGTTTGATGGTGGGAGCATTGATTGTAAAGCAAGCAAAAACCCTGTGGGGTAGAGGAGTTCTTTGGGTATAAACGTGTCGGTTTAGGGAGTTCTGATGACACGAGCACTAATTTATTTGATCTTACCAGTTGTTGGAGTAACATTGGATTGGAGATTTATAGAGCTTTACTTATGAATATGCTTGGCATCAATTGGCTAGCAATTCTTGAACTGTCAACTTCGATGTCAAACTGATGCAACAATGGTAAGCTTCTATTTAGAACTCACCTAATTTCCTTCATCACTTCATTATTACTTAGATTTACAGAAGGCAGGCAGTTGTTTGCTGGAGTTCCTTTAATATATGACATGGCTTTTACAATTTTACTGCTTACATCAGAATAACGCCAGATTTAGCTCCACTTATCCGACACTTCTTGGTGGCCTGATAGTGAGTAATCAAAATGGTCTCTCTCATAAAAGTTACGTTGAGCCATGCCTCATTGGAACTGCAATGTGCTAGATTCACTAAACTAGAAGGCCTTATTGGGCCACCTCAAGCTTGAACAGTTGCTTTTAAAAAGAGAACAGTAGAGCCAGGGCATACAAAAGTTGAAATATTCCAATTATTTCCTTTTACCTTTCTGTTATTTTGACAAGTTGGGACTAATTCATCAAAAAAGCAACTTAAACTTTCTCCTATCGTGGAATTAATTTAATCATGACATCATTTGAATTCAATGTTGCATTATTTGCACTAATTACACATAGCTGATGTGGCTGTATATTACCTACACGCATCCTACATTGCCACTGGCATAATTTCCAACTAGTACTTATTTTGATGATAGAAGAATCTGTTTTACTTCGATGAAATATAAGATCTTTAAAAGAAGACAGCTTTTTAACGTTTTCATTTTGACCTTTCTTTAACTTTTTTGGCATCTGGTAAAACAATGAAAAAAGAACAATGTCCCACAATATTCAGGACAGGAACCTATGCTGACATCTGTCTCCATCTAAAGTTTTCTTACCTCCAAACTCATTTTGGTTGGATCTGCAGTAGAGCTTCTTTTACTGGTTTGGAATATATTTGAACCCACCAATTATGTCCTATTATGATAGACTGTCAAGGCCAATGCAGGATTTCCAGGTGTGAGGCTCCCAGCGGGATGTTGAACTACCACAGATTTTCTTTTACCATAAGAGATATCAATTGCAGTAATTCCTTTACTCAATATAAAATATTCAACCAATCATCTCCTAATTTTGACTAATTCAGTTGCTGGAGGGGATAAGAAATGAGTCGCAGTAAAATCTGTTCATTTGCTTGATTCTACGGTTTGATTATGAACGTCTTGAGTCTGACGGAGGAAGACGTGCACGCTTCATCGGCTTTGATCTGTCTCCAGCAAACGACACTATTTAAGTTGAAGTTCAAATTTCTACTTGATTGTAAACTTTCCACATAGAAGGAAAAGGGATTGTCTCTATTCTGGTTGTTAAGGAAACATAAGTGATAAATGTCTTGATATATATGGGATTGGGATGGTACTAGGCAAGGTCAGTTTCGTGTATGAAGCGAAATCACTGGTTCAACTATTCTTCTATTTCACAAGATTCATGATATAATTTCTGCATAATACATCAGAGCGGAAGCCGGAATTTAAGGCAAAACAAACTTGATTCGAAATGCTTTACATACGGTTTTGGACATTTTCCTTGATTATCACACAAATCAATCGGAACAAGAAGAGAAACTACGGAGTTAAAAACGGGATGCATATACTCCGAATAGGACCTTTCTGCTAATTAGTTATGACAGTACTTTTCCAGGATAATCTTTTGATGATTACTTTGATCACATGCCATGTACGGCGCTCATGCGATCTTCTTTTTCCACTTAGAGCAGGCTACAAGACTGATATGGAAGGCCTAAAAACCCACATAGATCGGATATATATACTTGGGTAGGGTACGGCGATTCTACCAGGGTTTTGATCATCTTTCCATATTCCCCAAATGTGAGAGAGTTTTCAAGGTTTATACTTCCCTGTAAAAGCAAATCACCATTAATAACAGTTCTTTACAATTTCCATATGGACCACTGAACAATAATTCCCATGTGTGGTTTTGAGAGAGTTATTTGTTTGTTATCCCCATTCACTGTCTTCAATTACACGTGTGAATGCTTTGGAGATAAAAAGAGAGAAACAGAAAGATTATGTGAAGTGGAAGCAAATGGCTTGGCTTGGTTATGAAACAAACTTTTTTCCTTTCGTTTTCCATCTTCTCTTCTTGTATGTTGATATATACATTTGGAGGTCTCTATATGATACAAAACATGATGATTACCTTGTGAGTGAAGAAACAATGCAATACGAAAAGACAAATCATGGAGTCAAGACAAAACGACCACCCATCTCATTTTATCATCCCTACCTTTGCTTCAGGTCTCTCTCCAAACCGTTTTCTACTCAGACCCGTCAACCAACTTCTCTCTGTCTCTCTCTCTCTCTGCCCTATATTCTAAGCAAACCCCACAATCATCATCATCATCATTCCCACTCTATCAAGCCTTCTCCAATGTCTCCTTCTCTCTTCTCCCATCTCTTATATCATTCTATAAAGTCTTAACTAATCTATATCAAACCAGTTGGGGATGAGATATAGACAGCCTTTGAGGAGAGGCTAGCAAGTGCCGAGGAAACAAGGGTCTACGCATGATGAGGAAGCCGGCTGATCAGACCATTGCAGGGAAGAACAACAAGCTTAGAAAAGGGTTGTGGTCCCCGGAGGAAGATGAAAAGCTCATGAACTACATGTTAAACAATGGTCAAGGTTGTTGGAGTGATGTTGCCAGAAATGCTGGGTTGCAGAGGTGTGGCAAGAGTTGCCGCCTCCGATGGATTAATTACCTGAGACCTGACCTCAAGAGAGGTGCATTTTCACCACAAGAGGAAGAGCTCATTATCCACTTGCATTCCCTGCTTGGCAACAGGTACGTTAACTCTAGACGTACCTCGCCAAATTCACCATCTACCAACCTTCTTCGTCTTAATTTTACTGCAGTTTACGGATGGATCATGCCAGAAGTCACCTGTTTTTATCTTGTTGGACATCTGATAACTTTCTCCGCTGATAATCTATTTTCTACCAACTTTTAGAGTAAAAAAGAAAGTGATAAGCAGAACACGTGCGTGGTCCTTTCCCATCAATGTATAGTATTTACAGAGGTTAATACGACTAGCTACTGCTTTTAACTTACAAATTCTTGCTAGTACAATAAACTTACACTTGCCAAAGTGGATTAGACAGTGACACCAGGTCAGTCGTAGTGCTATACATATTTAGTGTAACTAGAACAACAAAGATAAAAAGAGAACATAACGTGACTTTGAAGGTAATGGCGATAGTGAATGTGAAAAGACTATATGACTATATTGCTAATTGTGAGGACATAAAAGCACAGAATATTTCCATATAAGTCGGGTTAAATCTGACCTAACTCAAATTCACAGTTCAAAAACTATTAACTTGATTGACATGTGAATTATCCTTCTTGAAATCTCAATTAAATGAAGAAAAAGTTCAGCTTACGTGCATGCACACACAAGAACATGGTTTACTGGAATTTTTGCTGTACATAATATAAAATGAGTTGTATCTTCCTTCTGATGAGCAATTTTGTCAACCAATATACACATCATTATCTAGCTATCATACCCAAATGGATGTGGACATATACTTGTTATATTAATTAATCTGTTAGCTCTCTCTAATTTCCTAAGTTTGGTACTAAAATCAAAGATAAACTCAAACTGATAAGGACATTAATTAGTCTTCTTGTAGCGTGGAGTTGAAGAAACTCCACTTTTAAGTATCGCTGTTTTCGGATGAAAGCATTCATGAAAACCAGGAATTTATACAAACATAAAGCATATGTTCCTGTTCTTGAAAGCTAATTTTAGCAGTCATGGACTGCTATATTTTCATCTTCCACATGCATGAATTAAATAATTATTTAACGGATGAACTAGTTTCTTTTTTATTATGAAGGTGGTCACAAATAGCGGCTCGTTTGCCAGGACGAACCGACAACGAAATCAAGAACTTTTGGAATTCAACCGTAAAGAAAAGATTAAAGAGCTTGTCCTCTACAGCATCGCCAAACACAAGTGATTCCTCCTCGGAGCCAAGCAAAGTCGATGTCACAGGAGGGTCCTTGTACATGCAAGAACAAGCGATTACACCCATGTACATGGACCCATCATTCTCGTCGTCGTCGTCATCATCATCATCATCGACTTCCATACAAGCCATGCTCATGAATCACATCATGATGGACCCATTACCTATTCTGGATCATCATGGCTTTAACATGTACAGTGCAACAACTAGCATATATCTCAATAACAGTGCAACCCCACGTATGCCTCAACTTGGGGGATGTTGTGACGATTTATATCTGGACCATAACCAAGGGTTCTTTGGAGACGTAGGAATAGAAGGTGAGCTTCATGTTCCTCCATTATCGAGTATAAGTATCGACGAGAACATTGCTAGAACTGAGAAGAAATATACTGGCAACCCTACCAATTATCCACATAGTGACATGTCGAGTTCTGATTATAACACCAACTTGAATGGCTACAATAAGGAAGGCTATATGGTTTCTGGGAGCGGAAATCTGTGGAAAGGTGAAGAGTTGAAAGTGGGAGACTGGGAACTGGAAGAGCTTATGAAAGATGTTTCCAATTTCCCTTCTCTTGATTTTTCAAGCTGATCACCACGTCATTTTCCTCTACATATATATAAATAAATTCTTCGATCTTCCTTATAAAGAAATACCTACCCAAGAATTGTTCTGCAGAGAAAAACGGTGCTTCGAGGATACCATTCTACGTCCTACTCGATTATCCTTCAAGGTCCTGAAAGCAACTTTCTTCATGTACAGCTTAGATGCTGAGTTAGGAGATATACATATATACATACGTACATATATATATATATGTATGTACATATGTGGCCGCAGGACTAATAAAGGTCTAAAGTACATTACATATATTCTACTTTTTGTAAAGCTATTTGGTCATTTTCCAAGCATATATATATGTCGGGTTGTCCAAAAATGGTACGTGCATGTATGTATATTTGTCGAGACGTATATACATTTGAATATCCATCTAAAAGTAGAAAGGGACATCAGACTTGAGAGTTGGTAGAGAATTATTAGGGTTTCTGTGAGATGTACAGAAAAAGCATCCGCGAAGATATAGGAACTCTTTTTCTGAACACAACCCTCTTCTCCAACCAAAACAGGTTTCTTTGCAAGATAATTAATTGATTTCCCTTTCTTCTAATGACGTTTAATTATATTATTTAGATTAGACGTCTGCTCGAAGGCCAATCATCATTTGACAGTGGGCTATAGTCATATTGCTTTCAATGCACATATTGGGTCACTCCATTATTATATTTGTTAGTTATAGCCTAAATGGGATTGCTCGTCTGAGTAATCATAATGCCCTTAGCCCCTAAATTGCTACATGCCTAAAATATATGTTCACATAAGTTTGTAGAATAAGTTTTATGTACAAACATCTACTTTATTTTGAATTTTTTAATAAATCAAACGAAGCATATATATAGTTATAGCACTAATAAAAATCTAGAAATTTATGAAAGTTTAACTATGATAATGAAATATTATTCACATGTGAACGAATTTAAACTTAGATTAATAAGCTGTTTCTAATATTTTATAGGTCCTAAACAAAATAAAAAAGATTATATTTTACTTCTTTTTGTTCTTTATAAGTATTAAGAGTAAGATATCATAAAGAATAAAATAAGACAAAATAGGAGTTGATCAAGAGTAGACCTTGAACAGATGCTCTTCCTATCTTTGTCGGGCTAGATATTTCAAATCACTTCAATTACAAGGCAAAGAAACAAGGTAA
The DNA here is from genome assembly GCA_026874005.2 of Erythroxylum coriaceum. Classification (NCBI taxonomy): domain Eukaryota; kingdom Viridiplantae; phylum Streptophyta; class Magnoliopsida; order Malpighiales; family Erythroxylaceae; genus Erythroxylum; species Erythroxylum coriaceum. The sequence continues at coordinate 1,847,705 of JANQAP020000258.1, forward strand.
GGAAATTAAAGCACTTGTATGTTAGAGACATCCACCAATGTGGTATAATTTGGTCATATGAAAACCATTTACACTTTGAATGACATTTAAGGGAGTGCTTCACTAATCATTTCACTTTAGATACTTCATGTTCCATAACTAACATGTGCATCCATTAATCATTAAGTTATGGAAATAAGGGACTTTGGATTTTTTGATATCCTGTCTTTATACGCATGATATGTCCAAGCCAAAGGCTATGCATATAAATGGGACCTTATCCTTTTTTGTAATTTTAAAGTGAATTATGCTTTGATGAAGTTAATCATATAATACTCTCCTATTATCTAATTCTTAGCCTACGCTTAGGGGAAGATCTTTTGTAACAACAACGATAATTTAGTAAAAATTTCACTGAGACACGAGGTCTGAAAGATATAGTGATATGCAACCTTATGTTAAACTAGTAGAGAAGTATAAGAATTTACGTAAAAAATTGAACCCAAGTTAAAATTTTCAAATTAAATAATAAAAGTACTATAAATTAATTTCTTTAACTTTAAAAAGAAATATAAGATCTTCCCCAAAACCTCTTCTATCCATCCGTATTAATTTTATACTTTTATTAAGAATTGAAAAGGGCCATTAGACAAAAGCGCATTAAAAACAGTGTCGAAAAGTACATGCATAAAAGGGACATTATATAACGCCAATATTTAGTGGGACATCAACATAATCTTGTGTCATCCTTAGCATTTGCTTACAAAACCGTACTTTTATGTTCGTTACAAACGAAGTGGAACTAAAAGTGTTCTTGGTGTATTTAGCACTTTTACATCCAAATGTCCTGGTGCATTCCATCATTCTTAGAAAGAAGTTAAACTTAAAAACTCTTTTGTTAAAGATGATAACGTATTGCATTTGCAAATATATAGTTGTCTCCATATTTAAGTAAACGTAAGTAAGATGCATCTCTTTTCTAATACTGTAACACGTTAGCTCTTGAGTAGTTAGCCTTTTCTTGTGGCCTAACATTAGGAAAGTTCCACAAACCCAAAAAAAGGAAACATTTGAACAACAATAGCTATCCAATTTTAATAAGAAACAAATTATTTTAATTAGCGTAATTTTTTCTCCATAATAGATAAATTACGATAAAACATGGTATTCCTTTAATATGTGTAAGACCATTTCACTAATTACTAGTAAACCGTGGTCAACAAATAGCAAGACTTAGGCATGATAAAGGAAGTTGAGGTAACTTAATCAGGTAAAATCAAGCATGATTCAAGGTTCAATTAGTTATAATGGATTATTGGTCCATGATTGACTTATCTATGAAGATCCAAATTGACCATAAGCATTTTTAGATGGACCAAAGATCAGATTGGACTTAAAGAGTGAACCATGGGCGAAAACTAGACCGTGGGCATATATCAGTTAAACTATGTATAAATTAGATTTGGGATTTCACGAACCATCACCTTTAGAAAGAGATCATGGATAATATGACAAAGTTAGTGGATTGAGACATGAAAGAAGTGGGAGGACATGCAAAAACACAAAGAAGTGGACTGAGGTGTCAAAATTTTATTTTCCATAATTTTCTTTTACTTAATAGTAGACTAAGTACGCTACAAGAAAAATAGGTTCTAGTGACGAAAATTACTGACGAAAAATAAAGATTTTTTGTTGGGAAATAAATTTGACAACGGAAATTACCGACGGAAAGAGTCATCGAAGAAATGGTCGTAGGTAAACTTTAGCGACGAATATAAGGAATCCGTCGTAAATTTGGCGACAAAAATTTGTACATCTGTCCGTAAATTTAGCAACAGAATTTTGTATTTCCGTTGGGAAATTTATTGACGAATTTAGAATATTCCGTCGCTAATTTGCCCACAGAATCACAATATTCTGTCAGTGAATTTACTGATGGCAAGTTGTAAGTCTATTGCTAAGGAGGTGTTTGTTTCCATTTTTATTTTTAGTTTTTTGTTTTTATTTTCAAATTTAGTAAAAAAACTTGTTTGTTTGAGTTTTCAGTTTCTATTTTTGGTTTTGGTTTTGGTTTCTTCCAGTTTTCAAAAATTATGAAAACCATAAGAAGTGGTTTTTGTTTCCTGTTTTTGTTTTTTTTCATAATCTGATTTACTATCATTTAAATATATATTATTTAATTATTTAATTATTAATAAAAATT
>JANQAP020000258.1:1869763-1880265 GCA_026874005.2 Erythroxylum coriaceum
TCTAGCCATCAATCATTCTAACAATATTTCAAACAACAACAAACAAAACTAAGATAACCATTCTAAAGAACAACACACATTCGTATAATCTATTAAAGTAGAACATAAAATATGAACAAAAGTTGGACGACTTACCTAGATAGACGAACAATCAGAGACGACGAACGGCAAATAAAAAAGATCTAAATAAGATAATGATAACTCATTAGAAGTTGAATAATAAGTTTTAATTTAAACAAATAATAAAATTGGATTAAAAAAACTTCGTTTCATTTTCAATTAAATGGCTAAATGCCCAAATTTGGGCCAAATGTTTTGGGTTTGATCAATTTAGTGCCAAATATTTTAATCTGCTCAACAAAGGTCTAAACTTTATTGAGTCTGCTCAATTTTAAGCTATCATGGACAAAAATTTGACAGTGTCATACACATGTCATTTCTATATATAAAACATCTGTTTGGAGAGGCCAGGTGGATTTAATATGCCATGTAAAAAACATATATGGCCTACGTGGATTTTTAGAAAGAAAATCATTTCTAGAACCTAAATTTATTTCTAATCCCTAAATTCATCATCTCTCTCTGAGAAACTTAACAAAAGGGATTGTCCGCATCATCACCACTGATCAAGGGGTTGTCTCTATTATCTTCGATGAGCCCCTGAACATCGTCTACTGGTTACATGTGATGATGGGTTGACTTCTCTTCTTTGGCTACATTCACTTGCTCAAGGAAAATCACACGAGTTTTGGCTTAGTGATCATGCTGATTTTAAGCGTGTTTTTCTTATTGGAGATAGTTTCAGAGTAACTTAGTCTATGAAGTTGTTGCACGAGCTGGTTATGAAGATTTAAGTAACTTAGTCTATGAAGTTGCTGCATGAGCTGGTTGTGAAGATTTAAGTCCGGTGAGACTCACCAGAGGGATTCTGATCCATTCAGGGTTTGTCAGGTTAAAGAGGAGTGAGTCAGAGTTGGAGAAACTGTGACGTAACAAGGTTCACCCACTTACGTGCCCAATAGGACTAGCAGCTGCGCTGTTGGACACCTTGAATTTGTCATCGTTCTTACTCTGTGTGGCGGGGAATGATATGATTAGAGACACTGACATGGAGTACTATGAATCCATGAAAAGGACTAATAAGGATGTGACATTGCTCATTAATCTTGGAATAGGACACAATTTCTATCTTAACAAAATTATAATGGACATGGATCCATAAACTGCATCACAAAGCACTACCCTTTTTGAAGGAATTATTGAGTTCATCAACAAGCACTAGAAAATCATGGAATGATTTATTTTGTGTTTGTTATTATCAAATTATGTGAATCTGTCTTGAGATTATGTATTGATGGTTGGTTGGTTGTTGTTAATATCATGTCATAAACATGTGCTTATCAGATGCTTTGTTTTTTCATCATCTTATCAGCCAAAAAGTTTCATGATTCATAAAGTCTTACTACATCTTAATGCCAAACTTTTAGTTTCCTTTCTTTTGGTCTAGAAAGATCATACCTTTGAAATCTTACCCTCTCGTTTTTCTTCTAGTTCCACAAAGATTAGAACTTGAAACTCTTGTTCTTGAGTTTTAATATGAGATCATTGCCATAAAAGTTCATGAGACGTTACTCTTGTCCTAATTATCAAATAAAAGTAATACTGATTTGATGTGGCAGGAGACGGGGATGGTGGATTAGCCCGTGGACATGAAAGTGATAGGGAGAGGCGTGTGGAATGCATTCCATAGTACAACACAAGTTAGTATATCATTTCATATTATATCATGCATTTGTTATAATTCATGCTACATATACCTCAATAGTTGTTTTTGTTCATAGCTCAGTACATTATTATACATCAAAGGTATAGAGGAAAATTTCTAGGTTCATAGTTTGAGAAACTCAAACAAATTTAATCAGCCTAAGTAACAAATATCTCAGTTAAAGTGGATGGCTCCACCAGAAGTTAAGATTAAACTTAAATCTAAGTAACTTATGGTGGAGAGGTTTCTACCTGTATAGATGGGGAAGGTTCAGCTTCACTTGGCACTGCTACTTGAACAATCTCTTATGACTTGAACTTACTGATGTAATAACTAAGGGCAGGACCATTGTATTCAACAGTTTGTATCTTGGGCGAGTTCTTGCTAACTTGTAGGAGGATTAAAGACATTGCGACTATAAATACAAGGGCGACTCCAGTAGCGATATCGACGGTGTTTTCAGCTCCAGAGGAAGATGAACCAACATTTTCGGAGGCTATTGCACTTTTAGCTACATAAACTGTAGGTTGCAATACTGGAATCTATGAGATGATTCATCATATGACTAACACATAATAAGAGCAACACACAAAAATGAAGGTAAGTCAATTTAAATAGGCAATATATGAATTATACATGAGATATGAAGAAAAAGAAATAGCTAACGAGGCATAGACTAAAAGGAGATGCTTACAGGCCTAAGCTGAAAAAAAAAGGAAACTAGATATGGTCTGTAACTTTCTCAAATGCAGTTTAAGTAAGTCCTGGGAATTTTCATAACATTGGTAGTTTATTCATGGTAAATGTAGCTAGATGCCTTCATGTGCAAAGGACTCAAAATCATTCTCAAGAAAATTAGTAAGGCAGAAGATACTAGAATAAAATACTGATACACAAACCCTCTTTTCCTCGACCCTTCAACGGGAATAAATGGATTTGTAAGTACTTATCTTCTTCAAACACACATCAAACCTGACTTACCATTACGAAACTCTAATCCAACAAGGCGAAAAGTACACTAAGCAAAAAATATAATTTGTAACATGTCCAACTATTTCAATGTAAGTTGTTAATCTATCTGACTCAGCTATAAAACTACAATGGTAATACCAGCGACTATCTAGCTTTTCCAACATCAATTGTATAAGATATGTCCATTGGAAATGGAGGTATCAAATTCGGAAGTAGCACTGCACCTCTAAATTGTTCATTCCATAAAGTGATAAGTGGTGGAAGTGTAAAACAAAGAAAAAGCAACATGGATTATAATTCCAGTATGAAATTCACAAACCTCAACAGAGTAAACATTAGTTTGTCCAACAGTATCTTTCTCAACATACCCCATCTAACTGTGAGTATGAGGAGGAACCATCCTGACAGCTTTGATTTTCTCCCCTACCAACCATTCCATGCTCACGTTCCTAACCTATTTTCGCATAAATGACACCAAGATTTAAATTATGGATGGCTACAAAAAATCCTCCATAGATAAGCAAAGTAAGCGAATTAGTGACTAAGATTGATGATTTTAAATTAAAATTAGTAAGACAAGACTTCGTCAAACATTTTTAGTCAGTGCAATATCTTCATACAACAATTGTCATAGTGAAACCACCAAAACTAAGCCATTCATTATGCATTTTCACTAGAGAATTTAAACCAAATTCTATGGGTGTCTAAGACCCTAAATAATAGTATTAGCAGAGGCTGCAGGGAATCAAAATACGAAACCCCACACACCTTATACCTTATCATCCACATAACCTATATTAATGCAATTCCCTTATAAATACTTTTACTGAATTATCTAGAAAATTCACTTTTGAATCAATTTGAGGGGAAGAATTCAAAATTTAGGCCCTATCTGTGATAGGATTCAGAGAAAGAAATCTTCACAACAAGTCACCAACATCAAGAAAGAGATGAAACATCAAAAAACAACCAAACTATAAGAAAGCAAACCAAAATCTGGAAAGGGTTAAAAAATTGATAAGAAATAAGAAAGGAACAATCTTCATCATTGACAATGGGGTTCTCAAGCGCCCATTCACCTTAAACGTCTAAAGAGAAAGCTCACACATCTAAAAGGTGGATTGACAAGAGGGATTAGAGTGATCAGCAGTAATGATGGGTGAAAGAGGCAAGACGCCGGATCAGACAAGATTTGGGTAAGTTTTCAAGAGATAGAGGGTGTGAATATTTGGGGATTAGAAATAAATTTAGGGTTCTGAAATGATTTTCTTTTTTTTCTAAAAATCCACATAAGCCACGTCTGTTTTTACAGGGCATGTAAAATCTAACTGGCCTTTCCATAATAGTGCGTGTATGACAACCAAATTTTCATCCAAAATAGCTTAACATTGAGCAGACTCGATAACATTTAAACCTTTATTGAGCATATTAAAATGTTTGGCCTTAAATTGATGAAACCCAAAAAATTTTGCCCCCAATTTGGGCATTTAGCCTCAATTAAATAGATTGAAGAAAGTACATGAAAATTTTCTAATTATATTTATACAAGAGTTAATTACACCAAGATAACCACAATTAGGTAATGTTGTTTTTAGATAGACTTTATATTTTAACTCATTAATCATTGTTACAGGTATACTTAGTTGAACGACTTGCTTTGATAGATGGACAATCGCAAACTACAAAGAAGACAGATAAGATTGGACAATTATCGATGCTCTTCAACACAAAACACAACTTGTAAGAAAGACAATAAACAATTAGCTAGTTTTTGATAAGTTTTGAATTGTATTATAGGCAGTAGCCTTATACAATAAAAGAATTGTATTATAAAAGAATACAGGCATGGCCTTATACAAGTTCAATTAAGAGATTAAACAGGTGATAGATCTTACTATAATCCCAATATTAAGCATTGTGAGACACATAGGAAAGATATTATTCGAATGTATCCATTAAACAATATGACTTTATACTAGGATATTTTGTGAGTGTGTTTCTCAAACAGTTCATGAATTGGCTTATGAACTTCCCTGATCTATGTTTACACCAGATCACCTTATATTTAGTGCAACTAAAAAGTTCCTAGCCCTCCCTCATATCTAGTATTTCACAAAATGCAATTAAAGTCACCTATAATCAGCCATAGGTCTTGAATACTAGATGACTTGTTATAAAGTTCCTATGGTAGGTTTTTCTTTAGAATGTAACATGCTAATGGGAGATTGAAGCAACCATCATTTATTAAAGGCTCATAATATGCATCTATATTTATTAAGGGATCACATTCTACCTAAGCTAGTTAGGATGGATTGACTAAATATTATTGCTTATTTTGGGAGAAAATGATATTTTTTATTGACTACTAATCCACCTTTTACTTCTTTTTTTATAAATTGTAATATCTAATCTAACCAACTCCTATAGAGAATTAGATATTCTAGCTTTACAAAAGGGTAATAATATTAAAACAAGTTCTCTAATAGAAAAATCAAAAGTAAATAAAAGGTTTATAGTCATATAGTTTGTTAAAATTAATTGCCATTAAGAATGAAGATGTAGTTGTATAGGGATTAGTTAGATGCTTGGCTTTGGTTGAGAACTCATTTTTTTTATCCATTTGGTTTCTCTTATCCATTGAGCTATCTTGTGTAAGAGTTCTTGCAAATTCTTGTTTTGTTTATTAGAATTCATGTTAGTTCTTTCTTTCCATATGTAATAAACAAAATAGCTAAGTGTAAACTAAATTAAGTTTCTACTTCCTACTTCCTAGTTCCTATTGATTTTACTTATTTTATTATAAGTAAAATAAGTAGGGACTAAATTAATTGTAATTTAGCACTTCTATGACATATTTTATAGGACATTATATGATATTCTCTTTACTTTGATTCATTGTCTTGCAGGTGATGATTTTGAAGAGATGTCATAAATTTGATCATATCTTTCTCCTAGTTATATGATTAAGTTCAATTGGAAGATTTTTCACCTAACATAATTAAAGGAAACATCAAGCTCGTATGAGAAAATCACTAAATTTAGATAGGTTGATTGTATTTCAACATTCTTAACTGAGTGTTAAAGAACTACAAATTCAATTTATAACATTGTATGAAGAATAAATTAATAATGCTTGAACATAATTTGAAGTGGGTGTTAAAATATCCTATGGGGAGACCTACAATTTTTTATAAATACATAAGTCCTTAGTTCAGTTTGGTAGAACGTGGGTCTCCAAAACCCAATGTCGCAAGTTCAAATCCTACAGAGCATGATTTTGTTTATATTTTGTTAAGTTGAAAAATTATACGGAAAAAATGGAACAACAATTTCAATTTGACTTCCTATAGATTAAAAGAAAAGAGGATCCGATCTCAATTTTGAAGGTAACGAATAACATTAATTCTAATATTTAGTATGAAACCATATAAGAAGAATTTAAATCTATAGTTAGTACTCAAGGTTAAGATCTTATTCAATTATTAGAGGCAAAAAAGTCCATTGGCTGTAAATAAGTTTTCAAAACCAAAAGGGACTCTTCTGGTAACATAGAGAGATATAAAATTAGACTTATAGCCAAGTGCTTTACTAAGAAAAAATGCATGCATCGATTAATTTTCCTTCTACTAAAAGGAAAATTAAGGTTAGACATGTTCAATTCAAATTTTAACTTTATAAAAATACATGAAATTTTAAGAATATAGAGGAAAATCATATCAATTGATACACAATTTGTAAACGACTCTAGAAGTTGCTTTACCATTTTAATTTATACTAACATTAATTTATTAAATCCTATACTCAATATTCTAAGAAGTTTCGATGATATAAATGAATTTGGTTTTATTTAGGTCAAATAAATCTTAAATTATTGTTTCATCCTGACCTCTTTACATAATCGAATTTTATATAAGCTTTTATTAAATATAGCATGCAAGGTTCGAATGAGTGTAATCTAGAAGTTTTTCTATAAGGTCAATAACATTACTTGTTACTCATTTTAGTAGAATTACCATTTGCTATAATTTATGGATAGGGACATATAATGTAGTAAAATATTACCGTATCAACTACTTTGTTATAGTAATATATCTTATCGAAATAGGATAACTTACGTTATTTTTAAGCCATGTATTTTTTCCCTTAGTTCGTTCAAACTTCTCATCAATAACAATTTAATACATCTATAATAAGAGGGTTTTATTTTGTGTATATACATAGTGTTAGCTCCTTTTTTTGTCTTGGGTTTTCAATAGAACTGACATTCAAAAAAACAAGACATCCAAAACCCATCCGCCACTAGTTTCTATTACTTGGACATTTCATCGATCAATTCATAGGCAAACCAAATTCATCTCTAAGTAATAACAAAACCATTGTATTTTTTCCATTATTCACCAACATAAACACATTCAAACAAAAAACAAACCAACCATAGTTCAAAAAACGCATAATACTCAAACCACATCAACAAAACCGAAGTTCATATAAGCATTTAACAACAAAATTTTTCGCAAAACAAATAAAACCGAGATGGACGACTAACCTCGACTTAACTGAAGACGATGGACGATGGATGATGGATAGTGGAAGAAAGAAGATCGATGACAATAAAGAAGAAAACCAACAAAAAATGTCGTGGGAGGGGGAGGGGGTGGAGGCTTCGGGTAGGTTTAAGATGAAATAAAAACGACATCGTTTGGTTTTAAAGTTAAATGTCCCAAACGATGTCGTTTTCATTTCATTTTTAAACATTCAAGCCGAAGACCCAAACGATGACATTTAACTTTAAATTTTACTGATGGAATGATAGTCCCGTCAGTAATTTACCGACAACATGGCTTCTATCGGTACACCCCTACGCTTATTTTTGCTGCCAATAATTGCTGCCTATTTTTATGACGGTCTTCACTATTTCGTCGCTATATTCTGTCGATAAAATTGCGAGAAAAATTTCCCTCCATCTTTACCTACGGATATTTTTCTGTCGCAAATCACCATTTTTTTCGACAATTTTACCGACGAAAAATCAATTTATGTCACTAATTTACTACGAGATTTTTTCCGTCGGTAATTTGTTTGTGCCTAAGTGATTGGAGATATCAACCACTAACTAAATTAGTAAATTTAGTGTTCTTGTATCCACTTTCTTATATTCTTTCTCATTAAGACTACCTATAAATAACTCATTTGAGCAAAGGCTTTCAACATAGAAGGAGTCAGAGCGTTGTATCTTTTGTAACTATTGTGAGAGTTAATAAAGGTTCGCATTTTAATTGTATTTTTATGTTTTTTTCTCTTTTTGATTCTTCACATTTCTTTTGCTAAGATAAATATATTTGTTTTCTTAATCTTTAGTGTGAATCACTTTAAACATAAAAGAATTGGTTAGGTTGAATTGAATTGTGTGAATTCAACTATTATGTAAAGATTCTTGTGCATTTTGGTGCAATCTTGGAGTTCTTATCAAAGTATTTCTAACAACTGTTATCAAAGTCATTATTGGTAATCTAATGGCAAGAGTTAACAAACTTAATAAGTGTGTTATTTAATTAGGTGGAAGCAATCATCAAACCGTTGCTTACAGGTAAAGAGGAAGTAATATATTATCTATCTTAGCTTGAATTCTTAAAAAGTTAAATCTAACCTTTGAAAGATCAAGTGGTAGACTTGAGAAAGGCATAAGAGGATGTCAACTTTGAGATAATTATCCTTAAACATGTTGATGCTAATAAAAAATTTGGTAAGTTAAAAGCAATTTGTTTAAGTTCATGAATAAAAGTTTTAAAAAGTAACCAAAATGTTAAGGAACTTAATAACTTCTTATTGGATATAAAGCAATATTTTCATATTACCAAACCAATGCAAAAAAAGGTTAACGTCACTATGATGTACCTTGACAGTGATATAGAAAACCTTTTCACTTACCAATAATTAAATAAATATTGGACCATTTAAAATTTCAAGTTTCAAGCAAGCAAGTAATATAAATAACCTTCCAGGTTCAAATTAGTAAAAAGGCTTCAAGAAAGATAAGATAAAAGCTATTAATGGGGTTGTAATCAATAAAAAAGGGCTAAAACTCAAAATTGGTTACTCCTAAAAGATCAAATATGGTAAGATAATTTTAAAAAAAGGCTAAAAATGTTGAAATTAAATGCCTTTATTATGTCAATACTTCTAATTTAGCAAATATGGTCTCAATATATATAATGAAAGCAAGTTTTAGAATTATTCAACTATGCATGATAACACATATGAAATAATAAAAGAGCTTAAATATTGATCTATTTTGCTCTTAGGTTCAAAAGATCACAAAAGGATCTTATATGTGTAAACAATATACAATTTCCATTCAAATTAACTATCTCAATAATTACTAAAAATATAACTTATAAAAGTAAGTTTATTCTAACTTTCATCATTTTGCATACCAATCTAATTCAATAGTCAATAACGATTTAAAGTATTTTTGGACATATTTTAACTAATTTAGGATATCAGTTAATAAAATGTAATAACAAAGCTTAAGAAATTTAGGCTAAAAGCCCAAATTGGGGCCTAAAATTTTTGAGTTCGATCAGTTTAGGACTTAAACTTGTAACTTGCTCAACGAAGGTCTAAATTTCACAAGTCTGCTCAATTTAAGGCTTTTTTGGACGGAAATTAGAAAGTGTCATACACGCGTCGTTTCTATATATAAAAAGTTTATTTAGAGAGGCCAGGTAGATTTTAAAAGCCACGTAGATTTTTTAAAAAAGAAAATAATTTAATTTTCATACTAAACTTGCTAGAGTCATCAAACTTTCCCATCTCAACTAGAACTATATAGACCCTTTCAAAAGTTGAAGCTTTTGCTTTAATGGATAATGACCTGAAGTTTGTTGCTTCCCAATTTCGGCGGCTCCATAATAAACAACTCCATCACACGTTCAAGTTTTGCTCGCAGCAATGGAGGGCATGGGTATTACGGAGGTCATCAAATGGTTCAATATAATGAGTCTTGAGATGGTCGTAAATAGTTTCAAAATTTCTGAAACTTGTTTGGACATAACCCAAGAATTAGCATACTCTTCTTGTACATAAGAGCCGCCAACTCAGCCTACCAAAATTTTGAGAGCACCAAAACACAGAACATTATCACACAAGACGATATTAGAATCAATATAAACTTATAAGAAGCTCCTGAATAAATCTCTCCAATTCACCTGCATTTTTGGCTTTTTTGTATGAGCATGTACATTGAAAATCTCTATTATAAGTCCGACACGGTCTAACATCGGTTTACTTCATGCACGTTGCAGAAAGACAAAAATTTAAGGAAATTCCAGTAATAGAAGAGCACTAGCATTATAATCAACCTCCAGATAATCAAAAGTTTAGAAAAATAAAATAGAACGTGCCTCCAAATTTCTTTATTGAATACCGTTTAAAATTGCATTCACAAAGACAACATCCACACCTTCCTGTTCCTATTCAAATCACAAGTACATTATCACACCCCAATGCAAGAACTGATTTTGGTTAGTTAACCAAAACTCTTATCTAACAAAACCAATCATTGCCTCAATCTCCAGGAAGCTTATATGGCACTTTATGGCATCTACAGTTCCAGGCCCAAAAAATTTGTCTATGAATCCCAAAATACCAACTCAAACCCATCAACTACCAGCTCAAAATACATAATTGGCAAATGATGAACATATAAGAAAGCTCCTAGATGGACCTGCACGAGCTCCAAAGGATCGAAGAATTGGATTTTGGA
>JANQAP020000258.1:1880365-1896119 GCA_026874005.2 Erythroxylum coriaceum
GTTTGGCAGCTGGGAAAATTCGAGAAAGTGGAGGGAAATGTGGCATTGAAAGACTAATTGACTTGTCTATAATAGCGCATGTGTGATACTTCTTAATTTCCATACAAAAAAGCCTTACATTGAGTAGATTCGTGAAAGTTTAGAATTTTATTAAGCAAGTTACAAGTTTAAGTCCTAAACTGATCAAACTAAAAACGTTAGGCCCCAATTTGGGCTTTTAGCTAGAATTTTATAATCTCCTTCCCCACACTTAAAACTATACATTGTCCCCTGTATACAATGTAAGCACAAATAAATAAAAGGGAAGAAAGGATAAGAAATTGGTACTTCCCTAGGTGATAAGAACTTCAGAATTTTGATTTCAATGCGGGATCCTTCTAATAATAGGTACAAACATTCTTGCAAAATATAAACAAAAAGGGATAAAAAGATAAAAGAAAATAAAAAGAACAATAAAGGAAATAAATATGAAATAACACTGCACTAACGTTTAGACAAGATAAAATAACAAAGAAAGAAAATAAGAAAAATATAAATAATAAGAAAAAGAAAACAAAACAAAAGACCAAATTACAGCATGCCTCAATCATCCTATGACTTTGGCATATCCGTCAATGGAGTCCTTGGATCATATAGCCTTAAAATGTGGAGGAGCTAATGATGAAGTACCTGCTCTAAATGGTTGAAACTAAAAAGTCATGCCCTGATGGCTCACCATATGCATCAATAGATCTCCCATCTATCTAATAGAGGTCTTAAGCTGTCCTATTTGCTCCCTAATCTCTTCCTGATGTACTTGGATAGTCTGTTAAGTACCATGAGCTGCCCCAACCATCTCTCCAGCTGAGTTATCTTTGGCTGGTCTGAATGTTGGTACCCTGATTACTTCCACACTATCCTCCTCCTGTACGGCTCCTTCTGTTTGGGATGACAATGAATGTGGTTATGGTGGCTCCTCCCTAACTCCTCCTGATGCTGCTGGCTTGTCGGGAACCCCAATTAGGTGGGAGATATCACCCGTAGGTCTTGCCATCTATGTACCATATGCATATGCTTCATGACAACAAGGATTAGCATTACTAAGGTACCTACCAGTCATATCGTTAGTAGTCTATTGAAGAACCCAATTCTCCGTGCAAGCCTTGTCATGTAAAGCCTGATACAGGTCATGTTAACCTTCCTCTCCTCACTCTAACACTGGATAAATTGGGCTAATACATGCCTTAGGTGTATTGACGTCTTCTCACTCATGCTACGATTGTAGAACACATCTAAATTCCCGATTACTCCCTAACTATCACTCTTACCGCTCAATGTATGATTCAGAATACCATGTATATATGCCTTGGATTTACTAGGGTTGTAGTCTTCCTCCATGTTAATAATACACCATAAGTGTTAAGGAGATAATGTTGTAGTCTTCCTCTATGTTAATCGTACACCAGAAGTGTTAAAGAGATAATCCATACGATGATCAGTAGTAAGCAAGTACATTGTAGGGTTGGTATCGAAGTATGACTATCCATTTGAAGTAATTGACAAGTTGGAAATGTGGCATAGAGATTGAAATTGCCCAAATGGTTAAAGTTGCACCTAGCACTTTATATTAGTTTCCTTAAACCTTACTATAAGGATACAATAACTCCCAATAAAAGCCAAGTAAAATAAGTTCTACAAGTTGTAAGGAAACAATTCATTGAACAAATCAAGAAGATTATGAATCATAAAAAATGGGGTAACATAAGAAGAATTAAATAACAAAGTTCTTGATTTAGTGAAAAAACAAACCTATCTTAGTGGTTACGTGGGAGAAAGACAGCCTTATGGAAATTTGAAGACCAGGTAAATAAATACCTTTAATTTGTCCCAATTAGAGTGTCAAATTCATTTGGTGAGAGTAGTTGCTTAACCTTTTGATACATGTAGGATCATTTTGCTAGCCATTAGTTAGCCTTTACTAAAGACTAACACGACTTAGGAATGAAGAAGATAGGCAACATGAACTAAGGTAACTTAACTAGGTGGGATCAAGCAGGGTTCAAACTTCAATTAGTTATGACAGATTGTTGGTGCATTGATGGACTTGGTCATGGTAAGTCAAATTGGCCATATGCGATTTTGGATGGACCAAAGACTAAATTGGGCTTAAAGACCATATCATAGGAGCATGGACTAAACCATAAGCGTGCATCCATTAAACCATGTAGAAATTGGCTTACGCCTTATCAACCATCATTTTAGGATAGAAATCATAAGTGATATAGCAAAGTTAGTAAGTTGAAACATTAAATAAGTGGAGGGCCATAACAAAGAACATGATAAAGTGGAGTGAGGTGTCAAAACTTCATTTTTAACATATTGCTTTTACTTAGTAATTTAGTATGTTAACTACTCACTAAAGTAGTACCCGAGTAATTGAAAATATTAATCACTAACCAAAGGTTTGTTTATTTGTATCTTAGCTTTTGATTTTTTTTATTTTTCTCAAATTCAGTATAAAACTTGTTTGTTTGGATTTTTATTTTTAATTTTGCCTAGTTTTATAAGTTACAACTTATAAGTTATATAAGTTATAAAAATCATAAAAATTAAAATTTATTTTTTTGTTTTTATTTTTGTCATTATCTAATTTGTCATGGACAAAAGCATATTATTTAATTATTAGTATTAATTGCTAATCAGAATTATGATTAATATATCATTTAATTTATTTAATTGTAAAATTACTTTAAATCTACATAATTATTTAATAAAATATTATTTAAATATAAAATTTCAAATAAATGTATTTTAAATAAGTAAAATACATATTAATTTATAGGTAAACTTTTTACTTTATTAAATTATTTATTACTACTATTTAATAATAAATATTATATAAGAGATTCAAATAGAATTATCTATTTAATTAACAAATAGAATTAATTTATTTCTAAGTTTTATGTAATATTAAACATTATGAATAATAAAAATATAATTAAATTAATGTTAACAATTAATATTTTTTTATTTTCATTTAAAATAAAACAGGAGTTAATAACAAAAAATAGAAATAAAATTCAAACAGCCCCTAAATTATTGGACTTAGTTTCAATATAACTACTTTGTTATGTTTTTACTCATCAAGTCTCTAAATAACTTGTTTGAGCTATTGGAGCATTGCAACTTCATAACTGTCGTAAGAGTTTTAAAAAATTGATATTTTAATATATTTTTGTGTACACTTTCTTTTTACTTATGCCTATTTATTTTTATAAAATATTTGTATTAAATTTTTATGCGAATCACTTTCAAGTTTCAACATGAAACATTTAATCAAGTCCTAATAGAGTTGTGATAGTTTAATTGTCTCATGAAAATGATCAGAAACAACTCATGGCCCGACAAAGACACTCATGGCTAAAACAGTTAATGAGTGGCATAGAGAGAATCGAAATCTCATGTTCTTAGCAGGCCACTCGGCCCAAATGACAAAATTCTATATTACAATTGGGTTCAGACCCAGAGTTGTTAATTGTATCATCGCTACTTGGGATGTATATTAATATGAATGTTTATGCTATGGTT
The DNA here is from genome assembly GCA_026874005.2 of Erythroxylum coriaceum. NCBI lineage: Eukaryota > Viridiplantae > Streptophyta > Magnoliopsida > Malpighiales > Erythroxylaceae > Erythroxylum > Erythroxylum coriaceum. The sequence continues at coordinate 1,883,933 of JANQAP020000258.1, forward strand.
ATGGTTGATAGATGTCATGCAATGCAGTACATACTGCAGTATCCAACCCAACGATCTTCTTCCTCTCAAACTGCTTTCCTGTTTTTTGTGGTCCTTGGATCAAGGTTGTTTGTATTCTATTTGGTGTCAGGGCAGATACAATCTACTACAGCTCACTTTTGCACGTGTCTTTCTGTGGTGGCTATTTCCCCAGGGGCCTTTCTGTCTTCTCACAGCTCCAAACTCACTGGCTATGGCTTCAGTTTTCCCATCCCGTCACTTTCACTATTACTTCTTTTTGGTCGGCCATGGTGTATCCACAAAAGCCTCGCCACCCGATAGGAACGTTCCACGTTTATTCATACCGCTGCATTGGTCCCAACTCCGCCAACGTCACCTAAAAGCTAATGCTTAGACAAGGAGATCTTTCCTCTAACAAATTGCCACGTGGATTGTGGCTTCACTGATTTAATACAAGTCCACCCTGGGCTGATGACCAGAAGATCTTTGAGTCTGACTCTGAGAGAGAAGTTCTGAGAGGACGGAGACTTGGATCTGGTGGCGGAGCTCCAATCTTGAAGACTGACCGTTTATTCCACCAAATCAATCGACCCATATCAACCATTCACCATTCCTCGTTGTAATTGTAAACCCTCCTCTCCTCTCCTCTCCTCTCCTTTCCCAGAAAACATACAGAGATAAAAAGCAAAGTTTAGACCTTTTGCCCAAACACCAGAACAAAAATGACGTATTTAGCTCTCACTTCAGCCACTTCGTGCTCCTTAGCCTTCAACTCACAACCACCCCTTAAATCTCGCACGCTTTCCCACCCAAGAATCAGATCCTCTGCTGCACGCCTCTCTTCACCACTCAACCTTCCTAAAATCACCGCCGCCGCACCCACTTCCCTCAAGTACCCTTCATTTTCTACCCTCAGTTCTATCAATCCACGCCGTAAGGTTTCAAACTTTACCGTCAAAGCGTCGTCTGCGGCGACACCGACCACCATAACCCCTGCTCCACAGCCACGGCAAGGTGCAGCCATGAAGCCACTGTTAGCCACCGTAGCGACTGGTGTAATTCTCTGGTTCTTTCCGGTCCCAAGTGGAGTATCGAAGCCCGCATGGCAGCTCCTCGCCATATTTCTCGCTACGATCGTCGGTATCATAACTCAGCCTTTGCCTCTCGGCGCCGTTGCTTTGATGGGTTTGGGAGCGTCAGTTCTCACGAAAACCCTCACTTTCTCCGCCGCATTCTCCGCTTTCGCGGACCCTATCCCGTGGCTGATTGCTCTCGCTTTCTTCTTCGCTCGTGGGTTCATAAAGACTGGACTTGGGAACAGAATTGCTTACCAGTTTGTGTCCTTGTTTGGATCTTCTTCACTGGGGCTGGGTTACAGTCTCGTGTTTAGTGAAGCTTTATTGGCTCCTGCGATCCCTTCTGTTTCTGCTAGAGCTGGAGGTATTTTCTTGCCGTTAGTGAAGTCTCTTTGTGTGGCTTGTGGCAGCAATGTTGGTGATGGTACAGAGAACAAGTTGGGGTCTTGGTTGATGCTTACTTGCTTTCAAACTTCCGTTATTTCGTCGTCCATGTTCTTGACTGCTATGGCTGCGAACCCTTTGAGTGCGAATTTGACATTTAATACAATTAAGCAGACGATTGGGTGGACTGACTGGGCCAAGGCTGCGATTGTTCCTGGATTGGTTTCGTTGATCGTTGTGCCTTTGCTCTTGTATATAATCTATCCACCAACGGTGAAAAGTAGCCCCGACGCACCTAAGTTGGCAAGGGAGAGGTTAGAGAAAATGGGTCCAATGACGACGAATGAGATCATTATGTCTTTCACTCTGCTTCTAACGGTATATATTTCTTTTTCCTTATTGCGTTCTGTAAACATTTCCTATTGTATCTCAATGACGTTATGATAGTGCCAGTGAGAATTTATTATTGTTAGTAGTCCGAGAATTCTATCTTAGCAGCTATAGTAGCTATCGGTTGTTATTATGCTGGATTTTTGGATTTCACTTCACAATCTAGGGATAGTAAGCCCTTAAACTTGGTGATCATTGTCAAGAAATGTTTGATTCTGTTTCTTGAAGTCTGTTGCGTTATTCTGTCCTAAAGGTGTCGCATTTTATGGTTTTCATATTGTTTCGGCCAAAGCCTTTAAGAGTATCATCTACCAAAACGACCAGAAACAGAACAGGTAGAAGTAGCAACAGAAAATCTCTTTCCATTTATAGCATTTATAAGATCCAATTTGTGGTGAAATTTTCTTTTGTGAAAACTTTAGATTGATGGGTTTTCTACTTCTAGGTTGTTCTGGTGCGTATTTGGATAATGCAAGATCAAATCATATCTTGCGGATGCATTTTGTTTACTGTAATTTTTATGACCTTGTCTCCATTAATAGGTGGGGCTCTGGGTTTTTGGAAGTGTGTTAAATGTGGATGCTGTTACGGCAGCCATACTAGGATTATCAATTCTCCTGTTCACTGGCGTGGTTACATGGAAGGAGTGCTTGTCCGAAGCAGTTGCCTGGGATACCCTTACCTGGTTTGCTGCCCTGATTGCCATGGCCGGCTATCTTAACAAATACGGTCTTATCTCCTGGTTCAGCCAAACTGTAGTTAAGGTTTGTCTTTGACACTTGATTCTTGTGAGGAATGTTTAATCTTTCATTCAAAACTTGAGATCAATTCACACGTCATGTGTCGTGTCAACAGTTTGTTGGTGGACTGGGACTTTCATGGCAGCTATCCTTTGGCATCTTGGTGCTTCTGTACTTCTACTCTCATTACTTCTTTGCCAGTGGAGCAGCTCATATAGGTGCCATGTTTACAGCCTTCTTGTCAGTGGCAAGTGCTTTGGGTACTCCTCCATATTTTGGGGCAGTAGTTCTATCCTTCCTTTCCAATCTCATGGGTGGTCTTACGCACTATGGCATTGGGTCTGCACCCATTTTCTACGGTGCCAACTATGTGCCTCTTGCCCAATGGTGGGGCTATGGATTCCTCATATCCATCGTTAACATCATCATCTGGCTTGGAGTTGGAGGGGTTTGGTGGAAGTTCATCGGCTTGTGGTGAATAATTTCAGAGATTCTTGATTTTTGTTTCTGATTCTTTGTCCTTGAAATAAAATCGATCTTTATAATGGCCCAGGGGGAGAGACCTTACCCTTGGCATGGCTTGAGAAGATGTTATACACACCAAATTTTGACCTAACTGTCTGCAATTCTATCTTGATACAGTATATTATTGGCCTGAATGTTAGTTAAGGACTAGTCTAGTACTTGCATTGGAGCCTTCATTTTTCAGTGTATCGAAACACTAAAACAGAATTTTATTATACCTTGAATTATCTTTTGGCTTTTTCATGTCTTTATCTTTGGCCTCTTGATGTTAAGAGGATAATTATATTATTAGATTCTAGTAAGATAAGGACGTATCTTTCCTGAGAGCCTTTATTGTGCAGTAATGGAATCCTAGTCAGTGAATAAATTAGCATAACATAAACCTCTACTACGTGCCATGGGCCACAGTAGAAGATAAACTGGGAATCTTATGCCCACCACTGTTTATAATACTTCTCCATTATCCATGTTGTAGTCAGCTAAAGATCAATCGTATAGGACAGGATGGTGATCAATTTGGATTGTGGAATCTTACTATATTTCAAAGGAATTGTCCTCATAAAGTTGTCGGAAGTATCATTTTCTTCACAATAAGTCTCTCAAGAGTCGAGACCACCAATGTGTTCAAAAGAACTAACTTTATACACTTACCATCAAACATAAAATACTTTTTGTCTGAACGTGGAAACCCTTTCCCATCCTTGCATTCTTAGTATTAAAAGATAACGTATGATCAGAAATTAATACTATCAGACCTTTTTTTGTATGGCTTTTATGCCATGCCACTATCGCCACTAACGGTTTCATGCTTCACAGGTATGAACATTTTTTTTAATTCTCCTCGGGAGTTCTCATATCAATGTCCTAAGTGATGTTACCTGATTGTGGTTTCTGAGGCCAAATTCTGCTTCTTTCTTGTATTGAGTTCAACTAACTGACAGTCTTGAATCCACAAGAGTTGGGGTTGAGTTGAAAGTTGAAATGAGAAAGTGATTGTTCATTCATTTTGATCTTTTACCAATAACATCTCACTTGGCAGTCGTTGTCTCAGGATTGCGGATTGTAGTACGTATTTGATTCAGTTCTGCCAAGACTATAAACAATGATAAGGAGTTAGAAACTTTTGTCATTTTCCGTATCAAAGGACGTGCCAACTTAGTGGAACTAACGTAAAGAAGCTGCCCAACTTGGGTTCTTGTTTGATCATACCTACAAACTTTCTGTTCTTTGAAACCAAGGAAATCCATCGAAGGATGTTCCAAATTAGTGGAACTAACAGAAAGAAGCTGCCCAACTTAGGTTGTCGTTTCATGATACCTACAAACTTTCTGTTTGAAACCAAGGAAATCCGGATGCCGAACTAGATGGAAGCAGTAAAGAAGCGATTGAATACACCAATTTCCAAAATAATTATACGTTTCTAACGGCTCTTAAGCCAGAAAGCGTTTGGTTTTCTTTCGGGAGTATTTGTCCGAAAGCAACAGACACATGGCATCCTTTTGTATGCTGAGTACTGACACGGTTGAAGATTTTCGTGCAAATGGATGTTGTTTGAGTCTGATATTGACACTTGGTCTCCTACTTTATAATGGAATACAACAATGGAATCCACCAATGTGGTTATTCTATAAAATGGTGGCCAACTTCTGGTCACAAAATGCCGTACGACGAAAACTGCTGACGAGAGTGCATTAACACCACCCCACCAGTCACTGTAGGAGAGTTTGGAATGTTCTCTGCTCTCTGTTCAGGTGTCTATGAATCCTTTCCTTTCCTTCTGAAGTTATCGAGTTAGGTGAGTGCCTTACATAGATGATTTTTTGGAATTTCTTAAATTTAAATGTCTTAGTTTCAGAGTTTTGCTATAGTTTGTTTCTGGGAATTGGAAAGGTGGGTTCTCCAAAGCATTGCAAATGTAGTTGACTTCAGCTTCCGTCCATAAAATGGCGTCTTTCTGAAAATGAGAAACTGTCATTTTCTTCTGGGTTTGAATTTGGGGCACTTTCTAGTCGTGTTCAGGTTTGGGAGGTGAAATAATGTCTCCTAGTGTCCTTTTCTTTTTGAGGTTGTACGAACTATTGAATTTTTGGTTCTGTTAAGCGGTTTCAAAGCTGACAAAGTCATGTATACATAGTCTAGTGAAGGAAATTTCTGCTGTTCTTACCGATGCTAATTGTCATTTGAGAAATATGACTATTCTCTGTAATCAAGTGGAACTTTCAGATTTTTTGACCATTTTCTGTAATCAAATGGAGCTTTCAGATTTTTATCACTACCCTTTATTCCATATCAAGCTAATTTATTGAAAGACAGCCATACCATTGAGTTTAGAGGTTGTTTTACGTTCTTGATTCCCCTGGGGTACTATGATTGTGCTTTTGATTTGATTGCAGCTCTGCGATTAATAAGATATACCTTGACAGTTCTTTGCTCTCTTATTTCTTGTAGTAAAAAAGGTAGTTAAGCTATCGGAGTCTGAAGTCACAGAGCAAAAGTTGATGAATTTGTTTTGCTGATTTCCTTAACCTGGCTTTCTGCACCACTTGGTGCTAGCATTTGATTGACATAATCTCAGGAATTAACATCTTATTGTAAGGAAAGATTCATCTATGGATATCTTCTAATTGAGACTTCTGGTAGATGAGTTTCCTGGCAATTCCTTGTCCCACTCAATAGTGATAGTGTGCTTTGTTTGTTTCACAAATGATAGGAAACTTAGTAAATGATAATTTTGCAGGTGTGGAGCAAAGAACTTAAACTTCCTGTGCAGAAGGCTGTCTTGATCTGCTTTCCATGAATATATAGAATCCCAGATTCCGGCATTTTCCTACAACGCCAAGTTGATTGCCTATTGAATAGATGGATGAGAAAGGTACTCTCAGTCCATACAAGGATAATGCGAGAATGCCAATTTGCATTTTCTTTAAAGATCTCCGGTAAGTTGGAAGGATTCTCATTTTCTGTTTCTTACTAAAACCAACATGAGATTGAGAATCATTATTAAACCAACATTTGCTTTTGCTTCTTCGGATGATAGTTGTTTTGTGTCTAGAAATTACCATTTGAACCATTTCTTATGTTAAGAGAGTTGTGATCTCTAACATGTGAGTCTTCCGTTGCGGGCAGACTTGTCTTTAAATTGGATGAACTTGGGTTAGATATAGCCCGAATAGCTTTCCCTGCTGCTTTGGCTTTGACCGCAGACCCTATTGCCTCACTTGTTGATACAGCATTTATTGGCCAAATAGGTACTTCCCTTTTAGCATCATATCTTCATTTTGAGCCTGCACCTTCTTAGGCTCTATTTTAGTTTTCTTGTCTTAAAATATTCCGTACTTGCAATGGTTGAAGAGTAATTTTTATAACCTACTCCAGCACCAAAAATAATTGACTAATCCACAGAGTTCGTTTTCATTCTCAATGCCTATTACGCAAGCGATTCTACTTGTCAATTCATTCAGTGTTTCTTTGCTAATCTGTTGGCTCTAGATATTCTTCCAAGAATCTGCCTGCATGCATATGTAATGAGATACTATTTGGTAATACAGTAATATTCTTCCAAGAATTTGCCTGCATGCATATTTAATGAGACACTATTTCCTAACACCGTAAACTGCTCATTGTTTGTGTTGCAATACTGTTTAAGCAGTTCCCTAAATTCTGCCATGCTAGATGTTCTACTATGCTAAAAAGAGCCATAGATTCTGTTACTCTTTTTCCCTTTTGGCAAAGGGGATGCTAGGCTTGGTTATCTGGTTAGGTAGAGGCACTAACACAGTTGTTCATAATTCAGGTCCCGTAGAACTAGCTGCAGTGGGAGTTTCAATTGCACTTTTCAATCAAGTGTCAAGAATAGCTATATTCCCCCTTGTAAGCGTGACGACTTCTTTTGTTGCCGAAGAAGATACCATTGGAGAAGTGAGCTCTGAAGCAGAAGAAAATGAATCTTTGGAAACAGGTTCAATTGGAAGCAGTGAAAACAAGGAGTTGCTACCACAACATGGTGCTCTACCTAGGCTTTGTTTCTCCTTTTAATTTTTTGTTATTCGAAAAACCCACATCTATTGGAATATTCACAAGAGTTTCATATACATTCACACCTTCTTTCCTGTTCGTACACACCAAGTGTTTCGAATGCTTTCTGTTATAACCTATATTCTTTGTTTCGTTGATTTCCGTAAGGTGTTGATGAAGTAGCAAGCAATCCAAAATCACCTGATAGCAGCTTTGGCATTACAACCAATAAGAACAACAAAAAGCATATCCCGTCAGCGTCGTCTGCATTGCTTATCGGTGCTATCCTTGGTATCATTCAAGCTATATTCATAATTGCTGCAGCAAAACCATTACTGAACTTCATGGGAATCAGCTTGGTAATACTTTGTTTGCATCAGAACTTTTACTATTCCCCTTAACCTCTTCTTTTAGTTATGTCTAAAAGCAATCTTAATATTGGGATACTTTTCGTTTCCATAGGACTCTCCCATGCTAAAACCTGCACATGAATATTTGACATTACGGTCACTTGGTGCCCCAGCAGTTCTCCTATCCTTGGCCATGCAAGGGGTCTTCCGTGGATTTAAGGATACAAAGACTCCCCTCTATGCCACTGGTATGCCTTACGTTCAATAAACTCAATGTTGAACAATGGCCTGCAGCTTCCAAGTATTCTGATTTTTGTTATTGACTGATCTAACTTTTAGTTGCTGGAGATGTAACAAACATTATTTTGGACCCCATTTTAATATTTGTTTGCCATATGGGCGTTACTGGTGCAGCCATTGCCCATGTTATATCCCAGTAAGTTATACTAGTAATATCTATTTACAGCAGCACACAATTACTTTTGTGTTCCATGTACTTATCTTTAAATATCTGGTGATCATAGATACCTGATTTCTATTCTACTCTTCAAAAGACTAATGGAGAAAGTTGATCTCTTGCCACCGAGCATCAAACATCTGCAACTTAGTAAATTTCTGAAAAATGGTAAGCATTCTTATCTGTTTAGGTAATGCTCAACTATAACACATCTAAATTGTTTGTGAACTGAATGCATTTTCCCGGATGGAAGTTTCTCGTTCCTAGTCTAAGGTTTAAAATACTTTTACACTTAGGTAGGTGCTTCAATTTGATTGTTTCTGTTAAATTTTGATACCCCAAATCTTCCCTTGACATGTAGGCAAAAATTGACATCACTATCGAATCTTTGTATCTAACATCAAAAAGGAAGTAGGAAAGTGAGGAGGCTCTAAAATGCATTTCTAACAATTATGTTGAGAAGGATGCTAGAATACATTTCTGGATGATTAGTTCCAAACTTATGTTACGTACCCTATTAGGCTTAGAAACATTAATCCTCTATTTCTTTTGTCCACATTCCAGGCTTTCTACTTCTTTTGAGGGTGGTTGCCGTAACTTTCTGCGTGACTTTTGCTGCATCATTAGCAGCAAGACAAGGTCCAACAACCATGGCTGCCTTTCAGGTCTGTTTGCAGGTTTGGCTGGCCACATCACTCCTTGCTGATGGATTGGCTGTTGCTGGTCAGGTTAGAAATTCCACCATTTGCTCATTGCTAACTAAAAAAAATAAGCTATATGTTGCATCCTTAAATTTCGCAGATCTGCAGCTTTTTGATTCCCCGTAATAGTCCGCTAATCATGTGAAGAGCCATGAAAGCCTTCCTTTTTCTTTTTTAACGAAGAGCAAAATAATAGATCCAACATGCTAATAACTGTTCCACAAAGTATAAGCAGTGCGACTAAATTTAGAGGAAGGAACTCAACAAATTTCTGATAAAAGTTCCAAAATCACATTTCAGAATCTTTTGCTCTCAGCTCTGAAATGACATTGAAGAATGCTTGTATCTAGGATTGGCAGAGATGATTTTCCCTCAAGATTCATCCTTTTCCATTTTGCTCCTTTATGCTGAACCAAAATAATTTTCATTCTCAGGCACTACTGGCAAGTGCTTTTGCCAAAGGTGACTATGACAGGGCAGCAGCAACAGCATCTCGTGTACTGCAGGTGCTGCATCATAATTTAAGACTTAACGAAAATACTATACAATAATTTTCTAACAATTGGTTACGGATACAAACTGCAGTGGGGAATGCTTTTGGGATTGATGCTGGCTTGTGTACTTGGAATAGGGCTCAAATTAGGTGGAAAGATTTTCACAAGTGATGTGAACGTTCTCAACCTGATTGGTATAGGCATTCCGGTATCTGTCGACGAACAAGATGTTACTGTTATCTACATACTTTCAAGTGATACTCAAAATAACACTTGTTTTCCTTCTGTCAGTTTGTTGCGGGCACTCAACCCATCAATTCATTGGCTTTTGTTTTCGATGGCATCAACTTTGGAGCTTCTGACTTCGCATACTCTGCCTACTCTCTGGCAAGTCTCTAGCTTTTTCCCCCATTTTATTCCAACGTCCAAATGATGAATGAAGTTCACTTTTTTCATTATGATTCTCCGAAGTAGTGAGTGATACATTGATTTACTCGAGTAGAGAATATCTAGCATCTTGTATTTTCAGAATCTGTTTAAAGTTGGAGCAAAACGGAAAACTTTTAAGACGCTTGAGCATGTAAAAAGACAAGAGACTTGGTATATGACATAAATTGTATTTGAAAGCAAGTAAAGAGGTGAAATGAAAGGTGGGTCAGGTTCATGTCTGTTTTTCTCTCTACCAACCAAAAGAAGCATAAACCTGTTGTCTCCCAGGTTCTGGTGGCTATTGTCAGCATCCTATGCTTGTTGCTCCTCTCCTCAACGCATAAGTTCGTAGGACTCTGGATTGCACTTACCATATACATGACTCTTCGAGCACTTGTTGGCTTCTGGAGGTAATTCTCAGCAGTCAGTGACCAATTTTCTGTCAGTCTTACTGTGAAGTTCTAATCCCTGTTTTTTTTTAATCAATCTTAATCCAATGCTTCTGCATTTACAGGATTGGTACTGGGACAGGACCTTGGAAGTTTCTTAGGCGCTCATAACAGCTTGTCCTTAGCTTTTAATAAGGATGAATAAATCGTTTTGGTTGTGTTTAAAGTTCAACTGAATTGGCAGCTTCACAACGCGACCCCTCTGTACCTTCCCATATTAAAAGCAACAAAGAAATCTTCACATGCATGAATATCAGCTTCTTCACCAAACCTTAAACCATGCAAATCCGTCGGATCAAAAAAATCAATAAAGAGAACTCAGTTTTGAACATTAAAGCTTAATACGACGGAAAAAAGTGCAGAGGTCAGCTATTAAATACAATGATTAAAAAATTCATTTAGGCTCAAATATAAAAATTTTGAATCATATAATTTTTCGGTTCAATTTTTAATTTTTATGATTTAATTTATTTTAAAAACTCTTATTGTTAAAAATTGATCAGTTTATTAATTAATTAGTCAAAATTTGTAAATTAATAAGTTCTTATAAACTAAAATAAACTAACTAATTTTCATTTAACAATTTTTTTCAATTAAACTTCAAATTATTTTTTAATCATATTTCAAATTCTTTAATTTTATTCAATCTTTGGTCAATTTTGTGATGGTCTAATATCGATGAAACTTTTTAAAACTTAAACTTTTTTGTCTTATCGCTTTTAATTTCTGGCCCGATTTTTAAAACATTAATTAAATATAACAATTTTCTAAATAATTAAAAAATCTCTTAAATAACTTTTAACATCCGGTAAATGTCATCATCCAAAATTAACTAATTCAAGCATAATATTATAATATATTATACTCTTAACATGTTAAAGCATAACACAATACTCACACAAGATCTCTAAGGCAAATCAAATATCACATATAAATCACCAAAACAAGCATTAAGAGCCACAAGGCACCTAAAATACAAATGCAATCTAACACTATAACCAATTTTTATACTTGCTAAAATAATTATGTCATCAATGACTCAATCCACACACTTGATTATATCAAGTAATCAAATCCTTAATTTATCACAATCCTTACGTATAAGGATGTCAATGGGCCGGGCCGAGTGGTCGGCCTGTGGCGGGCCGGGCTAAACCTGACTCGTCTATATTTTTTTAATTAAAAAATACAAAACGGAGTCGTTTTGTCCAAAACGACGCCATTTTATTGGGCCGCGGGCCGAGCTGGAATTGTCATCCCTACTTACGTAGCATATTTATAGTTCTTTTTTATTTAAAGAATTAAGATATATAAACAGTTTATCAACTCATAATTAAATTTCATATGCTCTACTTTTATACACATACTTCATTTAAATTTTTTTGGAAGAGGTCTGCAACTTTTTCTTTCCTTTTGTTTTATTTCTAATTTTGTATTCATGATATAATTCTTAGGGTTGGGAAAATATTTAACAAAACGACGTCATTTTACACATTCCGAGTTTGGCCTGATAGGGCCAAGCAGTCTTGGCACGTGGCCCAACCAATCTGGGCTAAAAATGGGCCAAATTTTGGTCGAGCCGGACAGGCCAGGTCAAGATTGCCAACCCTAATAATTCTTGCATACATTTTGATTTTTCGCTACCTCTTTATTAAATTTGTTATTTACTTTATAGTAATAATTATATAATGATTATTGTTCATGTTTTACTAAATTTTCAACGAGTTTAATTTGTTCTCTCTCTTTAGAAACTCCCCTCTAAATTTTATTTTTCTTTTTCTTTCCTTTTTTTAGTGTTCTCTCTTGTTTTCTTTATTTATGTATAAAAATGAAGTTTCAAAATTTTGTAGGGTAATGTAAAAGATTATATCAATAATAATTTACTTTATATAATAATCTTAATCTCAATCTTAGTCTTAGCACCCGTTTGGTTGAGCTTTTGAAGGGTGGAAAAGCACTTTTTTCCACCGCAAAAGCTATTTTTAAGAAAAATGAGTGTTTGGTCAAAAAATCCAAAAGCACTTTTTTAATAGAAATGGCTTTTTTAGAAGCTAAAATACAGCTTTTTAAGAAGCTCAAATTTGGAGCTTTTCAAAAAAGTCCCTCATTTTAGCTTTTTCGGGTAGACTTTTTTCTGTCATTTACGTTTATAATGCAAACAGGCACCTTCATCTTTTG
>JANQAP020000258.1:1906273-1924645 GCA_026874005.2 Erythroxylum coriaceum
TATGTAAATATGAAAAATAAAATAAAAAGTTTAAATTGACTTGTTTACAAGGAATAATTATGACAATATTATCATTGTTATATATTTTAATAAATATAAATTGGTTTGTATTTTGTATCTTTTATTTTATATAAATATTTTTGTACAATTTATGGGTAATTTCATCTTACATTTTACTATAAATGATTATGTTATAATTTATAATTTATAAGTTTTTAAAAATACAACTACAATTTTTTAAAATTGTCTTAAAAAAATTTAAAAATATATTAAACGCCTGGGCTGACTCAGGCCCGATGGGCGGCCCGTGGTCCTGCTGGGCTGGCAAACCTGGCCACAGGCCAGCCGATCTCGGCCCTCCCACGAGCCACGGGCAGTTTTTGGCCCGCATGGGCCGTGGGCTAGGACCGTTCGCAAATTTTTTTCGACGGGCTGGGTCGGGCCATTGAAGCCCTGTTCCAACCCGACCCGTTGATGTGCTTACCTAAAATGATCAAACACTAATGGCGACTTATTCTTCCAACGATAACGGATTTTGCATATGAACTTTTATTGACTAATTTGCAAGCTTTACAATTTATAGCCTTCAAAATACCACAAGTGTACGGGTCGTGATTTGTAGTATGTAAAGGGTCAATCCCACAAGGAGTTATGGACTAATCTAATCCTAAGTTATCTAAAAATTAATCAAATGGGACAGTAAAGTAAACACGGATAATTGTCAAGATATTAATTTGCAAAATTATCTAAACCAAATCAAATATTGAGCACCAACAATTCAACAATGGGAAATCACACAAGAGAATTTACCAAATTATGAGAAAAGGATTTATCCTATCATCAATGCTAACCTAATCACTTTTGTGTTGTTAGAATGTCAGTTCTAGACCATTTTAGGGTATATTACTCTCTCTTGAGTTATAATCACTAAGCTCTAATTAATAAACCCTAATCAAGTCGAGTCACCGAAATTGTTATCTCTTGATTAACTATCGGTCCACAACCTAATCAGTTCTTAAGCTCTTTGATAAACCACTAGGTCTAACACAAGATCTCTTTTTGTATAATAACCGATAAGATTGATCGTGTGGTCTATTGGATCACCTAATTCTCATTAACCCAACCCAATCATTTTGCATTCGACTCACCCTCTCGGTTTATTACCGAAGTATGAAGATACAACAATTAATCATAAAACCCAATCAAAATAACACAAAAATAATTAGATTAATATTAACTCAAGGTAAAATCTTGAAAGAAAGTTAGAACATCTTAATCAAACCCAAATCCATAAACATATTTGTATTCATCTTAACATTTAAGAAAATGAAAACAAAGATGAAAGAAATACACGTGGAATGGGAATCGAGATGCCTCGGGAAAGCAACAGTCGCAAGCCCTGCTTCTTTCTCCTCTTTTCCTCTTTTTCTCTCTTCCTCTATCCTCTCGAATTGTTTCCCAAAATAATAGATTGGAGGCTCCTTTTAGGGTTACATCTATTTCCTCTATATAGTCTTTTCAATTAGGGTAACCCTAAGGTCTTTTCTGGGTCCAAAAGGTCCCAAAAGTCCCTTAAAAACTTAAAACTGGAAGCATCCCCACGTCTGTCTGCACGCAAGCCACGATGGTGGCTTTTAGTGGATCATGGCCAAGATTTTGGCCTTCTATCACGATCGTGACACCTCCATCATCCTTCTATCATGATACTGGCCACGATCGTGGCCCTGGGTTAGCTCCCGAGTCTTCTCCAAATCTTCTTTGTTTTCCACTCTTTGCCCTAAAACACTATTAAACATATCAAGGCACCTCAAAAATATAAAATTGAAGCTCAAAAGCATGCTCTAACCCATAAAACACTTAAAAACACAAATATCTACTAACTAACATAATTCTAACCTAAACACGCACTAAACAATCAAATTAACAACTAAATACAAACTAAACTACCTATAAAAACATGATGCAATCTACAATTATCAACTTTTCATAAAGTAATAAGATCTTAGTTGTTTCTAATTCAGTGGTTTAAGGATTCTTAGGTATTATTTTGAAACCTTTTCAGATTTAACTTGAATTTAATTCAATTTTACGTTAATGGTTTTTATGATGGTAATATTAATTTGAACTTTTCATATTCAATAATTTAGGATTTGCAGCAATTGATTTTTTCCATAATTTAATATCAATAATAATCAAATAATTTTAATCTAAGTCATAAAATTAAAGAATGATTCTTATACTACTATTGGAAATTATGGGAGAGATCTAATCTTGCAGCTAGCAGAATAATAATAAAACTTTTTCTTTTTTTAATTTTCTAAAAGCCAAGATCATTTTGAATCTATAACATGATTAGCATATAAAATATAATAAAACATGAATCTTAATTCATATCTTATTGTGAAACTTGATCTTTTTCTTGTCATTTCCCTCTAATCGTTTCTAAAATTGACTCATCTCAACCACTGTAGTTGCACAAATGTTCAGTCTTTAACGATATTCATAGAACATGTTGAGAAAACTCTACAAGTGTTTTATAGAAGATTAACAAAGAATGCTAGTCAAAAGACAGCCTAAGCCTATTTATAATTAGTTTTGGGCATTTTAGCAAATTAATTAAAATAACATTTTAATTTCAATTAAACTTTAATTAGAATTACAATTAATTCTCATTAAAATTGAAATTAAAATTAATCCTTACTAAATACCAATTATACTAAATATGATCCAATATTTCATATCGATTCTTATTTATTAAATACCTTAAATTTAATCATAAAGTTTATCAAATTTTAAAATCAAGTCCAACTTGATTAAAACACCTTTTCTCTCTTCGATTCGTTCTTTGTGTATGACTCATTAAGTTCCTAAATATATTGGCAATGAATATAAATTATAACCATAAATCATATTTACGATTAGATAAATTAAACTTCTTTAATTTATCTTCAATTATTTGATTAAATAATTTATAGCCATAGATCAAGATTGATGTTTAACAATGCATCATGATCACCCAAATATTTAGGAATGTCAAAGTAGTTTTAACTAGCCTTTCTGTGTATGATTTTTTCATATAATATAATCATTTCATCATAAAATGTTCCAATTAGACATAAAGCAGAAAATTTATGTTTATTCTGTTTGAGTCTAATTAGCATTAGTTCTCCATCATTAGTAATTGATTCAATTAATGACTTTTGAAAAAAATTTCAAAATGTTATTCCACCTTAGCCAAAGATTTCCTGAATTAATACTAGTTAAGAATAGCGAAGCACTTTGCCTAATTACTTTAAGGTGATGAATTTTATATTAATCACTTAACTACTTCCATATGTTATATCTAATAACTACTGATGGAGCTACCATTGACTAAAATATGTTATAAGTAATATCAAAATATAGCAATCCATATACGAGATATTTTGGAGATTTTAACTCAAAGGATCACTTATATAATCATCACAATAAAATTTTTTATAGACATACAAGTAATATTCCAAATGGATTTCTCATATGGGGTCAGTTTAATGAACTTTATTTTTTAACAAGCATCTATATGTTTATTTAAGTATCTCCAAATTTTAGTCTATGAAATCGACTACTTCTTTTATAATGAAAAACATAACATATTCTAATCTTTTATTACGCTCTATTAATATTCAGTCTTAATAAAACAATGATTAGGATCAATTTAGGAATAATACATAAATGTATATGAATCACTTAATTATGATCTTATCATAATTTCATTTTTACCATATATATCTAAAATATGTATAAGATAAATAATGTTTTTAAATAATTATGTTACTAAACTATAACTAATCGATTGGTTGTAGGATATAAACTAACACCAATTTTTAAGATTAGGCTATGTTTTCTTTCTTCCATTGCATTATACCTAGTTGAAAGGCTATTAAACATTGGATTTGGATATGACCAATTTTACTCAAGGGAACGAATATCGTTCCGTACCGGCTGAAAAACGGAACGATATTCACTATTTGGGTATCGACTAGAGATACCAGTCGGTACCGCTAGTTTTTGTTCGGTATTGGCTGGTATCTAAAATACCAGCCACATACCAGCTCGTACCATAAATTTGAAAAGCAGTAGGGACTTATTTGTAATTTTAAAAAATTTAAACCTAGAAAAATCAACCTCCTGCTGCGTGCCTCACTCACCCTCCCACACTTTAAGCTTCCTTCTTCTCTTTCTCTCTCTCTCTCTCTCTCAACGACTCTAGCTTTCACTCACCGCCATTCTCTCTCTCTCTCATTCTCCTCTCCATCTTCGACAGTGCTGCTCCTTCCTTGATAACTATCATCATCCTCCCCGATCCACGTCAGCATCAGAGATCCTCGGCTCCTCTATGCAAAGTCCTGAACATGTCACCGTCTTCAACCCTCCTCCACGAGGACCACCGCACCATGCCGTCGCCACCACTGAATGTCTGAAGGAGGAGAGAACGCTTCTCCTCGCCCCAGATCTACACCCAAAACTATGACCCATCACCTAACCCAAAACTCGAAGCTTGTGAATTGATTTTTAGGTGTGTTTTTCAAGTTTTCAATTTTTTCCTGCTTAATTGCATTTTTGATTATGAATCAGTTGGAACTTGGTTGTTCTACGTTGGAATTAAATTTTATGATTCGGTTGGAACTTGGATTTATGAATTGGTTGGAACTTGGTTTTGTGATTTGCGTATATCTGGGTTGGATATTGGAGTTGAAATGTTGAATGATTCACAATTTTATGATTTAAATATTGGAGTTGAATTGAATGAGTCACGGTGTTGTTTTGGTTTTGTGATTTGTGTGGGTTGGATTGGATATTGGAGTTGAATGATTGTTTGCTTGATTTCTTGTTTAGTTTTGTGGATTGGTTTAAGTTTAACCGATTAAGAGAAATTTATGATAAGTTTTTTGATGAATGAAATGCCCTACTGTGAATATGTGATGATGTTAATGAATTGAATTGATTCAATTGAAAGTTTGTAAGTTGAAACAACTTAAATTAAAATTTTAAACCGAGAATATTAAAGTTGCAAACTTGCAAAGACTTAAATAATTAATTGACACATTCTTAAAATTTCTAAAATGGTATTTCATTTTTAATATTTGGGTATTGGCTTTAGGTAAATAATTAATTGAGTATAAAATTATGCTATTGTAAATTAATAATAATTCGGTTGTAGTTAATGATAGTATTTAGGTATTAACTTTGGGTAAATAATTAATTGAGTATAAAATATGTTGAATTATTTGGTAATATAATAATTAATTGAGTTTAAAATATGTTGAATTATTTGGTAATATATATGTGTGGGTTATCATAAATATTTATAATAGAAAATGTGTGAAAGTAGTGATGTAAATGTGTCCAAAAGGAACTTTTTTTTTCAAATTGTGAACATGTTGTAGGCTCCAACCATTTATACTTAGACTTATTAATGTCAATTAAAAATCGTAAAAGCAACTTATATATTTAAGAACCAAATATAGAATGATGTATATAATATTATGGTTTGTTAGAAATGAAAAGAAGATTCAAAGTTTTAAATAAGAAAAAAAATTTCCAAACAAGATATATCCTTCAACTTGATCCTCATATTATGAATATATCCTTCAACTTGATCATCATGTTATGAATATATGTGTATGAACAATTGTATAAGATATGTCATTCATTATTTGTCGATTATGTAAATCATTTAATACCATTTAACTTGATCCTCATGTTTAAAATTTTCAATTGAAATTGTTCGAAATTGTTGAAAATAGAAATTGTTTATATATGTTTTGTGGTTATTGGAAATAGAAATTGTTTATGTATGTTTCGTGTTATTATATATGTTGAATAATTGAATTGTTAGTTTTTGAATTATAGTGAATTGTGTTCGATGAAATTGAATTGTGTATAATATAATCATACAAAATGAGTTATATTATATAAGATGAACATGCATTTTGTGTAACGAAATTATATGTTATTTATTTTGATATATGTATGTTTTGTGATTATTGGAAATGGAAATTGTTTTATGAATATTTTGTGATTATTGGAAATAAAAATTGTTGGAAATGGAAATTATTTATGTATGTTTTGTGATTATTGGAAATGGAAATTGTTTTATGAATGTTTTGTGATTATTGGAAATGGAAATTGTTGAAAATTGTTGGAAATGGAAATTATTTATGTATGTTTTGTGATTGTTGGAAATGGAAATTGTTTTATGAATGTTTTGTGATTATTGGAAATGGAAATTGTTGGAAATAGAAATTGTTTTATGAATGTTTTGTGATTATTGGAAATGGAAATTGTTGAAAATGGAAATTGTTTATCTATGTTTTGTGATTGTTGGAAATAGAAATTGTTTTATGAATGTTTTATGATTATTGGAAATGGAAATTGTTGAAAATTGCTAGAGAGGGGAATTGTTTATATATGTTTTGTGATTGTTGGAAACGAAAATTGTTTTATGATTATTGGAAATGGAAATTGTTGAAAATTGATGGAAATGGAAATTATTTTATGCATGTTTTGTGATTATTGGAAATGGAAATTGTTGAAAATTGTTGGAAATAGAAATTATTTATGTATGTTTTGTGATTGTTGGAAATGAAAATTGTTTATGTATGTTTTGTGTAAATATATATGTTGAATAATTGAATTGTTAGTTTTTGACTTATAGTGAATTATGTATGATGTAATCATACAAAATGAGTTATATTATATAAGATGGATATGCATATTGTGTAATGAAATTATGTGTTATTTATTTTGATATATGCATTCATTTATTTTTACAGATAAATGGAAGGAAGTTGAAGTACTCCTGATCAACCCACTTTAGGAAGATACAATAATCCAGCTTGGGCTCATGCTACATTAGTTTCCGATATGAGGAATTATACTATTTGCTTATTTTGTAACAAGCATTTGAAAGGTAGAGGAATCAGCTGATTAAAAAAACATTTAGCTGGGGTTAAAGGAAATGTAGAACCTTGTAAAGAAGTAAGCCATGATGTGAAGTGCCAAATGAAAACATTGCTTGAAGAATATCAACATGTGAGAGATAGAAGGGAAAGGTTGAATTTTGAAATTGATAGTGGAAGTTTGTCTTCTAGTTTTCATGATGATTGTGGAAATGTTGAAGGTGGTAGTCGTAGTTGGTAGTGGTAGTGATGGTAGTGTTCCATCTTAAGCTCAAGAAGAAGTACTTGAATTTGATATGAGGAAGAGAAGAAAGTAGGTGACTAGTTTTTTTGCACCACGAATAACTCCTAGAGCCCAACCTTCAATTCCTAGCGCAATGCAATCAAGATGTAACATCTCGTTTCCATATTAAGGGTTAGAACCCTAAATTTCTGTAAACGAGAAATAGCAATGAGAGATTAGAAAAATACATTTTATACTCATACATAAAATTAGTCTACACACATGTGAATTTGATTGTTTTGTACACATTATGATGACTGTTCATGCACTCATTTAACATTTTCTAGGTATAATTGATTTTTAATGTGATTATGATGTGTATAGTGCCTATATTGTCTTGAAAATTTATTTGGTGAGTATAAGTATTGATTTAGAATTTTTGGTGAAAATTTAGGAAAATTCTAAATTTCTAATTATTTTTGGACTAGGAAATATGCCAAGTGGCTGCAGGACAATTGATAAATGATAGTAGAATTAAGAGTCAAATGATAGTGAAAATTTTTATAAATGACAATAGGATTTATTGACAAGTGTCATTGAAATTTGGGAGACAATTGGATTAGAAATTGGAGACAAAATAGACTAGTTATGAAAGTGGTCCAAATGGGACCATAGGAAGGTGACAAGTGGCAGTGACAAGTCTCACTACCACTCACCACTCAACCTTCACTCCCGTTATACACTATTTGACCTTGAAAGACCATTTTATTGTTTTGTTCCTTGCTTTCTCTTCTTCTCTTCGTGGTTTTCTTCTCCATCTCTTCTCTCATTTTCTTTATTTCCATGACATTTACCACCTCCATCAAAGTAAGCTTTGCTCTCACCCCTCCTTGCTACTATCATTTTTATTGTCTTTTTCATTTCCATTAGAAAACCTAATCCTCCCAAACTCCATGATGATGTTCGTGGGTTGTATGGAAAGCTAGGGTTAGGTGTGACTTGAAGAGTTTGAAGTTTTTATCAAGTAAGTTATGCTTTAATCTTCATGGGTAGTGTTAAATGGAACATATATGATGAAAAATTTGAGATTTGTAATTGATCATGAAATTTTATATGTGATACGTGGGTGTATTAATAATAAAGAGATCATGTTTCAATTTTTGTGAGTTGATGTTATGCATGAGTTGTTTTAGTTGAAGAAATTTTGAATAATGAAGTTGAAAGATGATGATGTGTAAATGAGGAGGTAGGTGGAGTCATGTTTTTTTTTTTGTGTTGTAAGGAATGATAAATTATGAGTTTTGAGTTAAGAAAAAGGTTGTATTTTGGTGTCTTGAATTGAGATGAAATAAAGTGATAGTTAGGGTTAAAAAGAAGGTGGAAAAATGTGCAAAAAATTGATGTTGAAAGTGTATAGGAATATGTTATGTTTTTGGTGTTTATGACCAATCATAGTTTTTGATTTGTGTGTGGATGATATTGGGCTACAATGGAGTTAAGAATGAAAGAGAAATGATGATGAATTAAGTTAGAAAAGATAGACTAAGTAAAAGAGGTGAACTATGATGAAAATGATGATGAAGTGTGCTGGAATATGTTAGATGAAGTGTTTTTATTGAACATGCATTTTTATTTTGATCATATCTTGATCTGTAGATATCATAATGGGATAATTTTTAATTTAGATAAAGAAATATGGTTACAATTTTCATGAAGGAATTGAATTTGAATTCTGTCCTTAAGGGTCTTGAAATTTGGCTTGAAGTTGATAACTGAGTGTTGTCGTAGTATGAGAACAATTTGTAGTATTTTAGATATAACTTGTAGAATACTGAACCAAACTGCATGAATTTGATGTCATTAGAAACTTAAGACATAGAGGAATATTTGCTTAGAAGAAGGTGTTGCCTAAATACCTCATTTTCTAGGTTATAATGGTCATAAAAAATTGACCTAAAAATCTTTCCTCAGAAAAACTGGAAAACTGCAGGATAAATGGGAGATTAGTTTCTTTCACAATCGTGTCAGGGGATGCCACGATCGTGGGTGGTGATTTTTCATAGTAATGTTTTGATTATGCAATGGTTGAACCAATTAAGGAAGAGGTATATAACTATGATGCTTTTGGACTTAATTGGAGCTTAAAATGAACATAATTTGATGTTAGAAAAATTAGTTAAATGTGTGATAAGTTTTGATTGATCTTGATGTTATACTTTAAGGAAAAGGATGTTTGATGCCAATGCATCTAAATGTGAAATGTTTAGAGTGTTAAATGAGGACATAACTTAGTGAATGAATTGTTTGATGCATTATGAATGAGAAATTATGGAAAAAGAATAGGATTTCATGAATGAAGAGATTAAGTAGGAAATGCTGAATCAAATAAGTAGAGGTTAGATAGTTTAATGCAATAAATGGGTAGTATAATTAACATGAAATGAAATTGCATTAATCTATATGAATTTTGGAAAATTTGGAGTAGAATTAATGTTTGTATAAGTGTTAAATTCGTGTGGATGAAGGAAGAAAAGTGTAGGGCACGATCGTGGCTCTTATCCCACGATCGTGGATTGACAAAATAAAGTTTCTGTCACGATTGTCGCCTCAACCCACGATTGTGGCCTAGCTAGAAAATGTTTATGTCACGATCGTGACAGGGACACCATGATCGTGGCCAAACCTATAGAGGAAAAGAGTTGTCTTTTGAGTGAAGTTTGAACCAACCAATGCTAGTGTGCTTCCATATGTGTTAATTGGGCTTGAATGAGATCTTAAGTGAACCTAGCTGATGATGAATGAGGTGAGTAAAGTGAGTAAAGTGCATTAGGTATTAAAGAATTATTGAAAGATGTTATTAAATGATTATGAGATGTGAATAAAGGAAATATACCCAGGATTGTCAATATGAGCATGCATTATACATTACATATATACATATGCGTAAAATTGAATGTTTATGTAATTGTGCAATTAATAATGTGTTTGCAATATGTGTATTGCATAATGTTGATATACAGGATAGAATGTCAGCATCTAGTCGTTTCTAGATCATGGAAGCTAATGCTAATCTATAGTGTACTGTGAGTCGACCTAAATAGTCTCACTTTCATTGTTTGTTCTGTTTTAAAATTCTGTACTGAATTATATGATGTGAATGTGTTGATTCCGGACAATAAATGTCTGAGATGTTTAATGCATGTAAAAATCATTGGAAGTGCTCCTTGAATGTGAATTTGCCTAAATAAGTGATTCTCAACTTAAATGCTGAATGCCGAACTAAGATCCGATGATAAATGTGAATGAGAATGTGAACGTGAATGTGAAAGTGTAAAATTGAGCACAATTAATTGACTGAATACATGTGATGCATTTCATTACATGAATGCATGACAACATAAAGGTTGTTGTGACCAGAGTAGCCACCGAAAAAGAGCTTAAAGCTTAGAAAGTGAAAAAGAGCTTAAAGCTTAGAATGTGGTAAGAGCCTCTGGCTCACTATGTAAAATGAGTCATGTATCCCCAACGGATAAGGGACAGTTATTAATAAGCCCAGTATCCACAATAGATATGGGACAATTTCAGGTACTCGGTCATAACAATAACAATTGAAAATGAGTCTCATGAGCATTGCATATGCATTTGATATGTATGATTTAAATGATTGAAATAAATACTTTGAATGATTTCTGATGTGAAATATGAATTAAGTGAATATGAAGTGTATGTGATTCAACATGTTGATTAGTGAAATGATGTGAATTACGTGATTACATGAATTTATGTGTTATGTGATTGAGTGAGCCATCGAGGATGGTCCACTCATTGAGTTTGCAAAACTCACCCTAAAATTTGCAACATAATTTTCAGGCTCAGAGGAGACACTCAATTAGACCAACTAGAGTCTAACCACTGCATTTGAGTAAGAGATAGAGATCGGGATCAGTTCACGTCTACATTGTAATTCATTATTTTGTATTAAAATGTGTATTCACAAAACTGTATAATGTGTATGTGAATGATTCTATAATGTAATGACTTTATGACTAAAAGTGTTTTGTATCTGTAATGGACCCAAGTGACTACTGAAATTCTGATGATATGTATATTGATTGTAACATTTGAAAATTGAATATGTTTATGAATAAAATGGGCATTTTTTATTATTAGTTTTTTGAAAAATGTGTGTGAAGCGTGAAATTTTTTTTTTAATGAGTACGATTGATTGACTAACTGTCCTAGCGCATCACTCTCGTAGAGTCTGTTCTCGAATATCGATGGTATGTTCGGGAATATACCCTATGGAAGTGGGGTGCTACGTAAGAGATACGACTCACAATGTCGATATGACAGTAGCTAAATGGTGGTATGATACAGGTTCATCATTCAATACTTCTCAGTCTTATTATTATCAACCTATCATAGATGTAATAGCCTCTTATGATCTAAGATACGTAGGTCCTTCGATTGATGACTTGAGAGGTAAAATTTTGAGTTGTTCTGTTTTTGAAATTAGAAGATATTTGGCAGAAAGAG
This sequence comes from Erythroxylum coriaceum, assembly GCA_026874005.2. Lineage (NCBI taxonomy): Eukaryota > Viridiplantae > Streptophyta > Magnoliopsida > Malpighiales > Erythroxylaceae > Erythroxylum > Erythroxylum coriaceum. Next base: position 1,917,974 of record JANQAP020000258.1, read on the forward strand.
GAGTGAATTGGGCTACTTTTGGATGTTCAATCATGTGTGAAGGCTGGACAAATAGGAGACAAGAGCCTATTATTAATTTTTTTGGTTTATTCTACAAATGGCTCTATATATGTTTTTGAAATTTATTGATGCATCTGGCCTTATTAGGAATACTGAGACTTTGTTTGTGATATTTGATGAAGTTATGAATAAAGTAGGGCCAGAAAATATTGTTCAATTTATTACTGACAATAATTTTGCTTATAAAGCGACAGGAAAAAGGTTACAGAATAAGTATAATTCTTTTTTTTTTGGACTCCTTGTTACACATTGCATTGACCTAATGTTGGAGAATATAGGAGATCCTAGGTATTTTCCTGTTATTGATGAGACTATGCAGAAAGCTAAAAAGGTGACCAAGCTCATCTATAATCGTGCATTGGCATTAAATTTAACGAGAAAGGAATTTACCAATGGTAGGAATTTGTGTCATCCTGCTATGACAAGATTTGCAACAAATTTCTTATCACTTCAGTCTTTTGTTACGATAGAGTTAAAACAAAAGTTTACAAATGATAAGTGGATTGCATCTCAACATACTAAGTCTAATGCTGGAGTAGAAGTTTGTAAAATTATACTGGAAGATAGAGAATTTTGGTCTCAATGCCAATTTGTTATATGAGTTTGTGAGCCTTTGATGAGGGTGCTTCACTTGGCTGATAGTGAAGAAAAGCCAACAATGGGTTATTTATTTTATGCCATGGAGAGAGTGACGGAAGCAATCAAGGCTAATCTGAAACATAGGCCTTCTTTGTATACACCATATCTTTCAATTATTAATGAGAGAAAGGAAAGATAACTTTCTTCTCTGTTGTTTACAGCTAGGGCTTTTTTGAATTCTAATGTCTATTTTAAGCTGGATCTTACTAAGCAAGCTAAAGCTAATAGAGGAATGCGTTTAACTATTACAACAATTGTTAGCATTAACGTGATGCAAGATCTCTTAAGCTCACAAATGGAGTTTTATAAGTTATCTTATGGGGATTTTGGAATGTCAATTGCTATTTGATAAAGAGGAAAACTTTCTCCAGATATTAGTTGTTTCCTTTTTCTTATTTATTGAAATTAATTATCACTTTATTTTGTTTATAATGTTAATTTTGTTATCTTACGACTTACAGTTTCTTGGTGGGATCAATTCAGAAATGGTGTTCCAGAATTGAAAATATTTGCAATTCAGATTTTAAGCCAATGTGTGAGTGTAGCAGGCTGTAGACGAAACTGGAGCACATTTGAATTTATTCACTCCAGGAAAAGGAATACATTGGAGCATAAGAGGTTGAATGACTTGGTTTTTGTTTGTTACAATTTAAAGCTTTAGGAAAGGTATGTTATTATCATTATTATCATTACTAATTTCGATATAATTTCTTATAATTTTCTAATAATTAAATTTTTTTTACTAGGAGTCTTAATAGCACAAGTAGTTCAATTTATCTAATTTCCATTGATAATATTGATCTTTTGGCGGATTGGGTTTCTGAAGAACCGAATTTGGTAGATGTCAATGACTTGGAGGATAATCTTGGATGAGAAAGCATTGACATGTCATCTGGTGCATTAAATTTGAATGATAATGATGATGAAACTCCTCTAAATGATGAGGATTTTGTACCAAATGATAACTGAGGTCGGTGTAATTATAGTAGGTATCCTCCCGTAGACGATTGAATTTCGTTATAAGTTTTTGTTTTTTCTCTTCTTTTAATTTTACTTATATTTGATGTATATGTTAATTCTATATATATAATGTAATTGTAAATGTTTTTGTTTCAGGTTTAACTTCTACTTGATTGTTTCCTCATCACGAACTTTTGTTATAAATTGTAATAGTTTGAGAGTTAAGGATATTTCTTGTTCTTTTTATTGGATGTTTTGATGTAATTATTATTTATTATATAATGAAATTGTATTATTATAATATTTTAAATACTTTGTATTGTTTTTAATTTTCTATTTGTATGATAATGATTGTGTTTTTTTCATATTAATTGTGGTTAATATTTATATGTGAAATATTAAAAAATTATTGTTATTTTATATTAATTGTGATTATTATGTATTATTATGATTTTTGGAGACATGGTTGATATAAAATTATAAAGTATACAGTACAACTGTACAATATACCAATGAATTATTTTGCAAATTTTAAAAAAATTAAGGGGCTATTTCATAAATTTAAAAAATGACCCAAAACGATACCCGGTATTGACCAGTACCGATATAATATCGTATCAAAACCTAATCTGGTACCAAGTCTGATACGGTATTCGCAACTTTGATTTTACTAATTAACTCCAATTAATTTCTTTGGTACTACAGTGGGATATACAAATCCAAGCTACCTCATTTAGGGTCATCTGAAGTAAACTACTTTAAAGTTTTGAAAACTTTAGTTATAACAAGATTTAGAGTCAACAAATTTTGGAGACAGAAGATGGAGGGGTCATCATTTAGAGTCATCAGAAGCAGACTATGGTAAGTGCATGAAAATTTAAAGTAGATAAATTTCAGGACAGAAAATGAAAGGTTATTATTTATAACATCTGAAGCAAATTGTGGTACACGCTTGAAAATTTTAGTTATAATAAGATTTTAGAGTCGAAAAAGTTTAGGACATAAGATATTGAAGTTACTAATCCGCGCAAGACCACTGGTACTTTATCTTCAACGTTTTATCCACTCCACAATCTTCTTCTTTCCCATGAAAGGCTGTGGCTTTGATTATGAATACCATCCTATCCTTAAACCCCACAAAACCCCCTATAATTCACATTAGAATCAACCCAAAGAGGGATTGGAACAGCATTCTCAAAAACCAAGCGAGACTTGGAAATGACTCTGCCATTCTTTCTGCGTATGCTCACATGGAATCTCTTGGCATAACTCCTGATAAAGCTACTCTGCCTCTTGTTTTCAAGGCTTGCGGGAGGTTAAATGACGTTGAGTTTGGCAAAAGAGTACATGCCAGTCTTGAGGGTACTGGTTTAGTTGAAGATGTCCGTGTTGGCAGCTCTATCCTTGATTTTTATTGCAAATGTGGGTTTTTTGAAGAAGGTAGAACGGTTTTTGATAAACTGAATGAGAGAGATTTGGTCTCGTGGAATGCCATGTTAGCTGGATGTGTGAGTTGCCATTGCTACGAGGAGACAATTGTTTTGTTTAGAAGGATGCAAGGGGAAGGATGGAAACCCAATTCGCGGACTTTGGTCGCATTGGTTCTGGCAGTTGAAGGGGTCTTAGAACTGAGATTAGGACAGGAAATTCATGGTTATTGCTTGAGAAATGGGTTCTTTGATTTGTATCCACATGTGGGCACTGTCTTGATTGTCTTCTACTTCAAATTTGATGCTAGACTTTCGACTTCTGTCTTCCATTCAATGGTTGTTAAGAGTTCCTTGAGTTGGAATGCAATGATTAGCGGTTATTTTGAAGCAGGGAGGCTGTTGGAAGCGTTGTTGGTTTTTGTTTGGATGCTTACGGATGGGGTCACGTTTGATTTGGTCACCATATTGATTGTCATTCAGATCTGTGAGGTAATCGGGTCTCTCAAACTGGGCATGCAAATTCATGTGATGGCTATCAAGGTTGGCTACGGCAATGACTTGTTCATAGTGAATTCGTTGCTGAATATGTATAGTTACTGTGGAAGTTTAGATTTGGCACTTAAGCTATTTGATAATATCCCCATTCATGATGTTGCCTTGTGGAATTCCATGTTAGCTTCATATATTGAACATGGCTGTTATGAGGAAGCTACTGGCTTATTTATTAGGATGCAAACAGAAATGAGAATAGATGAGAGAACTATTGTGATTATGCTATCTTTATGTGCAGAATTAGATGATGGATTGATGAAGTGTAAAAGCTTGCATGCTTATGCGTACAAGTATTGGATGAAGATGGATGTTGCTCTTGGAAATGCATTACTGAGCATATATGCAGATCTTAATTGTGTTGAAGATGCACGGAAGGTTTTTGGTCAGATTAATAAATTAGATATCATTTCATATAACACTATGATTTTAGCACTTGCAAGTAGCAATCTTATTAGTCAGGCGTGGGAACTCTTTGAAATGATGCAAGAATCCGAAATTGAGCCAAACTCTCATACAATGATAGCACTCCTTGCAAGTTGTGGTGATGAAAGCTATCTAGGTACCGGGCGATCTATCCACAGTTTAGTAATAAAACATGGTTTTGATTTTAATTTATCATTGGTCACTGCACTGACAGATATGTACATGAATTGTGGCGATGAAGCGACTGCTAGAGATCTGTTTGAAACCTGTCCGAATAAAGACGTGATCTCATGGAATGCGATGATTGCAAGTTATATTGAGCAAAACCGAACTGATGAAGCTATTTTACTTTTTAGCCGTATGATTTCACAAGTAGAACCTAACTTGGTCACTGTTTTAAACATTCTGTCATGTTGTACAGATCTTGCCAATCTGCCTCAAGGCCAATGTTTGCACGCTTATGCAACACGGAGATTTTCTTCATCTACTTCCAACTTGTCTCTCAACAATGCTTTGATAACATTGTACACAAGATGTAGTAGTGTGCACAACGCTGAAAAGATCTTTAAAACCTTGAAAAGGAGAAATATCATCTCATGGAATGCAATGATAACTGGCTATAGTACGAACGGTTGTAGTTATGATGCTATTCTTGCCTTCAAACAGATGTTAGAAGATGGTTTCCAACCAAACCGGATATCTTTTTTGTCTGTACTATCTGCCTGCCGCCATGCAGGTTTAATAGGAAAGGGTATCGAGATCTTTCATTCCATGCTTTCAGATTTTAGGATCACCCCCCAGATGGCACATTATGGTTGTGTAGTGGATCTACTTGGTCGAGGTGGTTGTTTGGATGAAGCATGGGAGTTTATCAATTCTATGCCTATTGAACCAGATGCATCAGTTTTAAGGGCTCTGCTAAGTGCTTGTCGACTTCGTGCTAACACCAAGCTAGCTGCAGTCATTTTTGAAAAGCTTGTGGAATTAGAACCCGCCAATGTGGGGAACTACGTGCTACTATCTAATATATATGCTGCAGCAGGTCTTTGGTCAGAGGTTAGACTAATAAGAACATGGCTGAAAGAAAAGGGTATGAGAAAGTCTCCTGGCATCAGTTGGATCATCATTAGAGGTGAGGTTCACTCTTTTGCTTCAGGAGATACGTCACACCCAAGTTCTGAGAAGATATATACAAACTTAAGTTCATTAATGGCACTTGTCAGAGAATGTGGATATGCTATTGATGTTCATTTGTTATTTCACGATGAAGAGGATTAGATTGCAATTCACCACCAGAAAAGCTCATGCTACTTTTGGACTCATCAGCTTGGAGGTGTAGCTCAACATTTAATCAATAGAAAGTTGGCATGGGAATTATTTCCAGGAGGACCAAATCATTAACCAGGTTCTTGAGCACGGACAAATAAATCCAAGAGGATACGAATATTTATAAACACAAAATTGTATACCCTTATAGTCTATTGTAATAGTATTCATGCCTTCAACTTGTAATCAGGATGCCATAAAACCTTGTAAATTATTTTTTTCTTTGGACTTCCTTCCATAGTTTAACTCAAAACGAACTTTACTCAGGTTTTTATCTTTCTGCCCCATCCATAGAACTCAATAAATGACCGTCTGGTTATATATATATATATATATATATATATATAATACAAAGGAATGAAAACAAAGCTTAAACAGTGGGCCATGGGGTTAAAACTCCACAGATATCCTCAAAGAGGATAGCAAGACATCCCGAAGGAGGAGACTGCAAACTAATAAATCCGAAGTCAAAAGACTCCGCATTAGAAGCCAACCAATCAGCGCAACGATTTCCTTCACGAAACTGGTTATATTTTAATCAACCAGTGAGTTTGTCGAAGACAGGCCGATATTTTTATTCTAGCATATTGATGACCTAGAAGTTGGTAATATTACCATTAGAATAGATCAGAAAATAAACTGTTGGGTTTGCCACGAAGTGTGCATTAGAATTAAAAAAGGAATTCTCGTAAGAACTTGGTGAAATATGTTATAGTATGAAAGTTACGCTTCTAAATTACATTATCATGTAATGAAAGACAGCAGAAACAGCAGCGTATATTGTTGGTCAAGTTCAATATTTAACAACGTTGGGAACTTGGGATAATAAAACATTATGCAGCCAATAAATGAAGAACTAAGGAATTCTTTAGAAGCCCTTTTGGAAGCTTAATGATTCAGGACCAAGCATAGTTCCTGATACAAAGGTCACCTTTGAGACTCGAACTTTGACCGAATTCTATCGCCAACCCCCTCTTTGTACGGCAGCCTCACTTATATCCGTTTAAGTAAGATTCAGCCCTCAACGACCCTCGAAGTGTTTCGCTCTCACACTCGAAGAAACAATGCTTAAGAAAGCAATAAGAAAAGATAGGCAACAAAGGAACAACAGAGATATGGTTAAACCAACCTTTATATTATTTTCTCTCAAAAGAATACAAGGAATGTTCTCTCTCTGAACTCCTTGAGAGCAAAGCTCGAATGAGCTATATATAGGCCTCTTGACTTGGGAGTCAAGTTACATTCAGAATCCCACTCAATCTGAACTACCTAATCCCACTCA
>JANQAP020000258.1:2173910-2199634 GCA_026874005.2 Erythroxylum coriaceum
TGAATTGGAATATAAGCAAATGACAAATATTCCTTATGCACCAATTGTTAGAAGCCTAATGTATGCTCAAACTTGTACTAGACCAGACATTATCTTTGCCATCAGTATGCTAGGCAGGTATCAAAGTAATCCTGGATTGGATCATTGGAAAGCTGCAAAGAAAGTTTTGAGATATCTACAAGGTACTCACTATCATATGCTCACTTATAGGAGATTCAGTCATCTGGAAGTGATTGGATATTCAGATTCAAATTTTGCTAGTTGCATTGGTACCAGAAAGTCCACTTTTGGCTACCTTTTCTTATTAGCTAGAGGAACTATTTCTTGGAAAAGTGCGAAGTAGCCTATCATTGTTGTGTCCACTATGAAAGCTGAATTTGTAGCATGTTTTGAAGCTACAATTCAAGGTTTATAGTTGCGAAACTTTATTTCGAGGGTTAAAGTTGTTGACAGTATTGCCAGGCCACTAAAAATTTATTGTGATAATTCTGCAGCAGTCTTCTTTTCAAAAAACGGCAAGTATTCTAACGATGCTAAATATATGTAATTAAAATACTTGTCTGTTAAAGAAGAAGTTCAAAAAAAAAAAAACAATGTCAATTCAACATATTAGCATTAATTATATGATTGTAGATCCTTTGACAAAACGATTAGCATCGAAACTCTTTAAAGAACATGTTGAAAGAATGGGTATTATGAGAAACCATTATTGAGATTTATGATGTTTGCATTTTGACACTGTGAGCTCATTTGTGTTTATGTTTCTGTTAATCCTATTTTATAGTATACATTTATGAATAAATTATGTTGATAGGATTTGTCTTTAATTAAGAAATTATTATTGGACCATTAATGTGTTTCTTATTTATGGATCATATTGAATAAAGCATTAATATTGTAGTACGTAGAAAGAATTATGTCGTTTGTTAAGACGTGAAACCATTACGACTCTTATTAGTATCTTTGATTATGATTTATGATATAATCAACATTAAAGAATTTAGCAAAGTTTATCCGCATAATGTTTATTTGTTATTAAACCATGATATAATGTTTTTTTAATTAATTAATAAGCCAGGTGGAGAATGTAAAACCTATATATATTTAATATGTGGCTCATTAAATAATTATAGTTTTAATAATATTAAATGCTAAATTCTAATAGGTCAATTTGATTAAGATAATGTTGATTAAGTAAGATAATATTTTATTTTAAACTTAATGTTTGATGGGAATGATTCAGAAATATCCTTATTTTATTTAAAACGGGTTTTCTCTCTATTTTAATGTAAAACATAAAATTTTTAGATATGAATTAAAGAATTATTGTGATATGTTTATGCAATAAATTATGCTTACATAAAATAGCATAACTTGCACTCACTGACAGAGCATCAGCCCATTTTACTATCAGTCGTGAATGGACTAACATTAGTTACTAACATACGGCAAAACATTATATTACGTGCTGGTCTTGCTGAATATATACGTGAGTGCTTACGCTAGATTGTCCGAATCATCACTGACGTGTGAAAACATAAACGGGAAAAGAACAGGAAATGAGTGCAATGCAACTGCATTGAGCAAGATAATGAGAACCCAAACCAACCAAACGAGTTGGTGTATTTTCAAATGAGTGGAGGAATAACACGTTCCTGGGTGGAACAAAACCAATCACACAAGTTGGAGACAATTCAGTAATGCTAAGGAAAGGAAATAATAATTAAACAACCGACAATTGCCCAGTGGCCGGCCGCCGGTCAATGTTCTGAAAGATAGAAACTTCGAGATGTACAGGCGGCAGAAAGAACAAAGGAAAGGGACACCGTGCAAACTCCATTGGCCACCAGTCCTACTTCTCTCGTATCGTATCACGGCAAAAATTAAATTTAAATTAAGCTAATTTAATTAATTTAAATTTAATTATCAAAGACCATTATCAAATAAGATGGGATCTCCAAACTCTTTATTCTGCATTGAAAAGTTCCAACTTGGCCTTCTAGATAGAAATTGCTTGGTTGGTAGGCAAATGGGTGAAAGAAAGTAGTTAACTTTGAAAAACTTAACCAGGCATAGAATAGAATCTTTTAATCAATTCAAAAGCAACACAATCCAGAAAAGTCAACCATGCACATTAGCTGCATTTTCTAACACCCCAGCATATTAGTTATAATGTGTTTGTTGAGGTCTTCTTGACTTGGTATAAAGAAATTAGTTTTAGTTTAAGCAGCTTCATTGATGGTTCCTTGAAAAAAGGAAGAAACACCCCTCGTAGAACCACTGTTTGATTTTGATGGGGTGGTTAAACAAAAACTAAAACTAAAGCACGCACGTTAACTAATGGGGTGCTCTGATTTTGACCGCTTGGTTCAATGAATACCAAGTTGCTCAGCTGCAAAGAATGAAAGAACCTACAGAGTGAGAGATAAATGTTTCTTTATCAAATGATATGAATTTGTCGTTCACAGAGCACAGACATGGGATGGGACAAAAAGACAAACACAAGGGCAGGGCCAGGCTGCTGATTTAGACCAACCACATCAAACATGCTTGGACTTGGATTTGATAAAAGGTGACTTGGTTGGATTTTAAAAAAGGGGACTTGGTTTTGCATGGAGCAAGTAACATGTGCAGATGGTTGAAATGGTCTTGTGAACCCATTAATTCATTCTGTAGTTAATGTGTGATGTGTCTTTGCTTCCCAACCTCCTCCATTACTTATGTTTTTCCTGTCCTTTTTGACTTCCACTCTTTTTGGTGTTTGTTTTACTTTTCCCCTCTATCTAACTATTGTCCACAAACCAGATTTTGCAATAATAATGTCTACTTGTTCTTCAAATAAGCTGTATATTAAAAACTGAAAGTTTATATATAATAATATAAACCAACCCCAAATTGGAAAACCCACTGTTGTCCTTTTTGTTCTGTTTTGCATTTTTTTTTTCATCTTCCTCTCTTTTTCCCTTTCCTTTTTGAATTTCCTGGAAAGCTGAGCTCTTTGTTTGGATATTTTGGGAAGAGAAAAAAGGAAAAAGAAAAAGAGGGAAAAGAAAAGGTGAAAGGGTTCTTTCTGTGTCTCCTCGCCTCATTGTTGAATCCGACAGAAACAGAAATTTAGAGAGAGGGAGAGAGAGTCGCTGTTAAGAAAACGAAGTTTCTTTCACGCTCTCTCCAATTGTCTCTTCTTCGTTCACACAATCCATTTTCATCTTTCCCCCTTTCTTTTTTTGTCTGGTATTTCTTGCATTCAATCCAAATCTCATCTGACTCTTCCTCAGCTTATCCTACCAGGTCAACGGCTTAATCGAAATTCCAGGTAGGTTCTTAAGATTTCACCCTTGTCAACTGAAAAAGAATTTCTTTGCAGCTTATGGACTTACTCTTTCACTTGGTTATTCATTTTCCAGATTTATTTATTTGTTCTTCAATTTCTAATATAGTCCATCGTTTTTTGTACCTTTTCTGAAAAGATCGGCCTTTTCTTAGTAAAGTTGAGTTTTCAGGACTTGTTAGGTATCAAAGGTTTTTTCTTTGTTCACAAGTTGGTAGCTTTCTTTTGTGTCTTCCTGTATTTTCCTTTAATCATCTGTTAATGATATTTGGATATCACATTCTTCGAATTTAAATGGGATATTTCGTTTTCTTCGTATTGACGGGGTTTTTTTTTGGGATCTGGTGTAGATTCTTATCTTCTATCCGTGTTTTGGAAGCTTGAAGGTCTGAAAGAGCATGGGCAATTGCTGTGCAACTCCTGCTCCCAATTCTCCCTCTGATAAAAAAGCCAGAGGGAAGAACAAAAAGAAGAACAAACAAAATCCTTTCTTTGGTGATGATTTTGTGGTAGGTAATGGATCTGATACAGATAGGCTCTGCGTCTTGAGAGAACCAAACGGCCGTGATCTCTCGGCTCACTATGATCTGGGCCGTGAGCTTGGCCGTGGCGAATTTGGGATTACATATTTGTGTACGGATATAAACACTGGTGAAAATTTTGCCTGCAAGTGTATTTCTAAAAAGAAGCTCAGAACTGCAGTGGACATTGAGGATGTCAGGAGGGAGGTGGAGATAATGAAACATCTGCCCAAGCATCCAAACATCGTGACGTTGAAGGCCACCTATGAGGATGATAGTGCTGTACACATCGTGATGGAACTGTGTGAGGGAGGAGAGTTGTTTGATAGAATTGTAGCTAGAGGTCATTACACAGAAAGGGCAGCTGCCGCTGTGGTGCGGACTATAGTGGAAGTTGTTCAGGTTGGAGATTTTTATCATTTCTAGCTGTTGAGAAGTGTGCACTATCTTAGGTCAAATTTGCTTTCATGTCCTCTGTTCTTTAAGTGATATCTGGTTCATATCTTTCACGTCTTGTTTTTTTATTGCTCATTTTGCTATTCATATAGGTACTTGAGTTTTTATAGGTTAATATTGTGAGATGATTGAACATTCAAATGGTAGTTATTTTTCTATTATAATCTACTTAGCTGTTGTATCTGTTTGCAATGTAGATGTGCCATAAGCAGGGAGTAATGCATCGTGACCTTAAACCTGAGAACTTTCTATTTGGAAATAAGAAGGAGACGGCCCCCTTGAAGACAATTGATTTTGGATTGTCAGTCTTCTTTAAACCTGGTATCACATCATTGACAGAGCTTAAACATATGTCAACCTGATATTTGTATTTTCTTAATGCTTTAGGGAACTCAACATGTGCCGGTTTAGTGCTTTTTGCACAATTTCGTATCTGCCTGAAGACTTATTTTCTTTGTAGGTGAAAGATTCAATGAGATAGTGGGAAGTCCTTACTATATGGCTCCAGAAGTTCTAAAACGCAATTATGGCCCAGAAGTTGATGTTTGGAGTGCTGGAGTTATTCTCTATATTCTCCTTTGTGGAGTCCCACCTTTCTGGGCAGGTTATTCTTTTTTTTTTATATATACTTTTAGTGCATTTATCTGATCCTGAGCTATTGAATTTTAACAGAAGCCAGTTAATTATTGTTGTGTTACACAGAGAATATGGTAAAGCTAAACTATGTTGTTGAAACATTGTTTGACACTCTTTTGGTGGTGATCTTTCTGAACCAGATAATGTGCTTGTAATTCCACCTCTTTCTCCATGAAATTGATGTTCTTGTTTTCACAGAAACTGAACAAGGAGTGGCACAGGCAATTATCCGCTCTGTTGTTGATTTCAAGAGGGACCCTTGGCCAAAAGTTTCTGACAATGCGAAGGACCTGGTTAAGAAAATGCTTAATCCTGATCCCAAACTAAGGCTTACAGCACAGAAAGTTCTTGGTAGTGTTCTTTAGCCATTTATTATGTCTTATTCTACGTATGACCGTTCTCCTGACTCTTCTTCTGCTTGCAGAGCATCCTTGGTTACAAAATGCAAAGAAGGCACCAAATGTCCCACTTGGTGAGACTGTGAGAACAAGGCTCAAACAGTTTTCAATGATGAACAAACTCAAAAAGAGAGCTCTTAGGGTAATAACTCAATTTGCTTGTTAAGTCTTCTGGTATTTATTGAGGTGATGATAGATGACAATGAATGGTCAATGCATGTTGTGTACTTATTAATTGTCACTTTCCTCTTTTTCTTCTTCCTGATTGGAGACTAAATGTGGAGTCATTTCCTTCCAGGTTATAGCTGAGCATTTGTCTGTAGAGGAAGTGGCTGGCATAAAGGAGGCCTTTAACATGATGGATATTGGAAAAAGAGGCAAGATTAACCTTGAGGAACTTAGAAATGGGTTGCAGAAACTTGGTCAACAGGTTGCTGATGCAGATCTCCAAATCCTCATGGAAGCTGTAAGCATCATTTTACTTCTAAGAGCACTGTAGTCCCTTGAATCTGTTATCGGATAATTGATTAATAGAAAGACACTGCAGTAACTTTGTTATGGTCAGAATTTCAACTGGTTTTAATGCCTTTTGCCTTTAGCTTGGGTGGATTTTCTTCAAAGCTTGAAGTTTTTATCCTTAATATTGACCAGTTTTTGTGCCAATATGTCTTTCAAGGTTTTTTATCTTCTTTAAATAAGTGATTTTACTAACCTTCTGATGCTTTCTACAGGCTGATGCTGATGGTGACGGAACTCTGAATTATGGAGAGTTTGTTGCTGTGTCGGTTCACCTTAAAAAGATGGGCAACGACGAGCATCTACATAAAGCGTTCGCTGTTTTTGATCGAAACCAGAGTGGCTACATAGAGATTGAAGAGCTGCGAGAGGCCTTGAATGATGAAGTTGACACCTGTAGCGAGGATGTTATTAATGCCATTATGCAAGATGTAGACACAGACAAGGTTAGTATTACTCATGCATATAGTCAAGGATCTTCGGATGTTGATTTGATACTCATCTGGTGTTCTGACCATAGTTGATTTTTTAGTTGCAGTTGATGCTACTTGAAATTTATTTCTGCTACTTTACATGTTTACAAGACCTTCAAAATTTTCATTCTAAGCCATAATTAGGTTATTGCCGCCATTTTTGTTCTCTGTTCCTTGAATTTATACTCAACATTTTGCTGATACTCAATATTTTGGAGTACTTGTGTACATTACTTTTAAACAATTTGATGTCCACTTATTTCATGCATTTCAGTGGTGGTCTATCCCTCTCGCTAAAGTATAGCATGTTACTCAAAATTGAAAATTCTTTGTGGGTTTCTTCCTTTCTAACAAATCTGCTACAGATGATCATGACCAGCCCTTTTTCTTGCAGTGCTTTTCGTATGATTATTATCTTACAAATGTTGGATCTTTGCACGCTTAATAATTCCAACCTCATTTAAAATCATTTAATTGTAGGCTGACTTCACATTGTCTAATCTTGTAGGATGGACGAATTAGTTATGAAGAGTTTGCAGCGATGATGAAGGCTGGAACAGACTGGAGAAAGGCCTCCAGGCAATATTCACGGGAAAGATTCAACAGTCTGAGCTTAAAGTTAATGAGGGATGGTTCATTGCAGGCAGCCAGTTGAGAGTCCGACAAAATCACAATAGTTGGCTGAAGAAATTTGATTCCAACAATTTTCTTTTTTTGAGGTTTTTACTCAATTTATTTATTCACTTCCACCTCTTTGGACTTTGGGGATAGGTAGGAATAGAGTGGCCCTGGTGTTCTTGATATGTTTAGGATTTGTTGGTTGGTTGTCAGGGAATGGCAGCGGAAGAGGAAAGTCAATATGTGCTTGTAAATAGATTTTATCAGTTTAGGCTCAAAGTTGTATTTCCTATGGAGAGAATGTTAAATTGTGATTCATTTGCTTCGAAACTACTGCTGTTTAACATAAATTTGTCGTTTGTAAGCTTTACTGTTTTGTGACTCTCGTCTTTGTTTGGTGTGGAGGGACAAAAGGGAAGTCTTTTTGGACTAAGACAATGTTATTTTCGTTTGTCTTTTTTTCTTTTGTTGCTCACTTCCTTTCCTTGAATGTATGTATGGTGAAAACTGAGTCTACTCCCACTTGGAAACAGCACCAACAGATTCTGCAACGTGGAAACTGTTTGGATATTGTTTAGAGACTTCAAGGAATAAAAAGCCATAAGCTAGCTTCGGAATAAGGTAGCATAAAATACACAAAAGTTATCATAAATTCATTCACTTCAGGCCTCCAAGAAATTCACCTGACAACCTTCAACACACAATCTTCTTGTTGTTTTGGCGTTCAAAAACAGAACAAATGTATATTTCATTGTCACCAAGTACCAGAAAACGTTAGAGATAGCATCAGAATAAGTGGCCCAAGCTCCAAGCCTTCATCCACTACAAAAGACACCAGCCAATGCTGCATTTCCCCTGACATCAGCTACCCTAAAACCAGCTAAAGCATGAACAACAACGGAATATCTCAAGAAAACACAACATAGTGAGCAAAACCTTAAGCTTATTCAGCAGTCTGAAGGTTAAGATCTTTAGTAGGACCAATGAAACAAGGTGTTTGAATCAGTTAACTTACAAACCCTATAATGCATTTTCACATAGGTCGTATGCAAATAACAATCACTTCGTCACTAATCATTAATGCCTAAGGATGTGTGTATCCATCAAGACATACAAAGAAAGGAATCTGTTGAAGCCATAATTGCATTAAGTACTTCTGCAAGGAAGTAGAGGGTAAGTCTTAAAGCAATTATTCCTTTTTTGACCTTATAGTCACAAGTTCAAGTTACAAAAATAGCCTCTTTGTAAGATACAAAGAGAAAGTTGCAAATATTATGACCCTCTCTAGATCCCTGCAAAGCGGAGAGCCTTGCGCACTAGATACATTGACTTTTTTACTTATGTAAGGTAGTACTTCAAATACAATTTTCTTTTCCCAATGACTTTTTACCTATGTAAGGTAGTACTTCCTTCAAATACAATTTTCTTTTCCCAAAGATCTTTACAGTGTACATGTTTGTGAAATTGCTCTTGGTTCACTTCAACTCCAATCAATATAACAAAAATTTAACAAAGCATTCAAGTCCCTTAATTCATTCCAGAAGGTGAACCTTGATGAGAATAGCAAATCCTTTTACCGTATATTGACTCATTCATCCATTTGGTGTGTTCTTTATCATCTTCAATTAAAGACTTGCAAGTCATTGTAGCTAACAGTCAGTGAACTTGACACATGGTGTATGCCAACATTATAACAAAAAGACACTAGAAACTGAGTACAAAAGGGTAATCTAATTAGCTGACAAATAGGTCCACTACAACATATAGGTAATGCCAATATACACAAGTCGGTATAACCTTTTGAGATATATTCTGAACTCCATATTCATGGTACTACAATTTCATTAACTAGTGCTACCTAGTGATGCCTACAAATGCAATTCTGTGGTAACAAGTAAACCTATTGCCTATATACGCAATTTATTTGTTTTCTATTGCCATGAGTTTCTTAACAAGCGACAAACTATTTAAACTAACACAGCTTGCAACCTTGGATGCATGTCGCTCACGAGATATGAATGAGGTAATGTAGTCGTATTCCACGTGAAAAAAGGTTATAAACAACTGCAAATGGCTATAAAAGGAAGATGTGAACTTTAACAAAAAATGTATAGTGCTGCTACCGGAGCTATGTACATAGCGCATGTAAAGCTATGTACATAGCACATGTAATGAACACGTGTGACAGAGAAGAAAACTGCTAGATATGAAAGATTTGACGTGTTAGATTCTTACCAATTTTGACAAGAACCCAGAAAAACTCACCTACCGTCAACTTTAGTGCAGAGACGGTTACTTTCGCTATCTGTCTTCGACCAAGATTGAAAAGTTGCTCTTTATCTTGAATTTATGTACACTTTCTCATCTCTCACTTCCTGCCCCAAAACATCCCTGTAAGGGCCTCCACAAGGTATGATGTTCTCACCATCCCTTCTCTTTTCAGTTCTTCACGCCTTGATTTGTTATCGTGACTATTACCCGTAATTTCTCCCTTTTCATACTCATCTTGATCATTGTGTTGGCATATTGTCCTCAAGTTCTTATTGTCTAGTTAGATTGTGCCTCTTTCTTCCTTACAGGGTCTTCAAACTGATTACCTAGAGGGTATTAATCGGGAATTATCTCTGATCCTACAAGGAGATCTGCAAGCTATCAGTTCTTTCTATAAGGCTTTAGATTTTATTCGAGATCCTATCAGTCTATTATGATCAAAATAAAATATAAGATATGCCAAAGACTTGTCTCTCAATTGATTTTCTAAATGGAAATACCATCATCTTTTAAGGAAATATCAGTCTTACTTTTTATATTTCATAGATTGATTTCATCAGGAGAGAACCAACCTAGTGTTTCAACTTTCAGGCACTCATAAGCCAATATTTCACTGTCATTTCTTAATTATTGTTTCCTAAAATTCACCACAAATATTTATAAAGGAAATACAAGGGTGGTTAGGCTCACACATAACATTCTTTTATCAAATGAAGGTATGTTTTCTTTCATACAGCAGAAGGGCTGGACAGAAAGAACAATGGAAAAGAAAGGGACGAAACAAAGAATGACAATTAGCACTGAGGTTTTAGGCTTCAAGGTGAAATGAATACTTTTTCAGTGAATAAATAACATATGATGACCCAAAATCTATCACAGACAGTGGTTGTGCAGCCATATGCTTGTGGGATGAATGACAGTTTTATCAACGATTAATTGTCTGATACATTTAATGATGAATCAGGTAACATTTCCTATTCATAATAAACTTTCTAAAACTTTGAACCATTTATTTTCATCTATTGGAATCAAGACTACTCCTTTTCCAAATCTAACAATATCACTGTAGAAATCTTATTACAATCAGGTATGCCTTATCCTTCAATGTTAAAGAGTAAAAGGAAATGTTGTTTCTTGTCACAGCATGTTTCTACAAGCAGGTCGGCATTGCAGGTACACATCTCATTGTTCTTTCTCAAATCACAGAAGGTATGTATCCACCAGCTTGATTACATCCATATCAGTAATTAACTTGTATGGTCTAAAATCACAGTATGGTTATGATTGACATTAAGGTGTGTTGCTATGACGTCAGAATACTTATGATTGACATTAAGGTGTGTTGCTATGACATCAGAATACCAACATAAAAGGCCAAGCACATCAATGTTGTGAGTTATAGTGTTTTCATTGAACAGTCAAAACCATTAAGTCTAAAGCAGTTCGAGATCAACTCCATTGCGTGAAAGTTCATCATTGTTTGATATATTTCACAACATAGATTTCAGAAGTTGCAAGGACAATGGGTAGCTACAATGTGATCTAATCAAGAGTTTATTGGGACTAGTAGAAAAACAGAAAATTGACCACAGAACCTATAATAGATAAACAAAATCTGTGGAGTGGTGTGATCGCAATTGATGTTGTGGCATCAAAAGCCAAACCAGTGGTCATGTGGGAGGAAAAATGGTGTAGTTTACTTTGTTGTTTTCACCTAAAGAAAATCTAACATGAATAAAAATAAACATTTGAAGACGAAAGGACCCAACAAATGCCTCATATGACAATTGAAATATTCATTTTGCACAAAATTGCTAGAGACAAGAATACTTACCTTATACTCATTTCTTTCAAGTTCTATTGCTTCAAACTTCTTGCTGCTTTCAGCCTTTCTTCCATTGCGTTTTCTATAAGGGACAGTCCATCTCACTTTGGGAAAACTCCCCATACGTTTCTTAGTTCTTTAGAAAGCACTTTTCCCTATATAGGATTATTTTCCTCAGATCATAAGAAAAGCTACGATTTAAATATTTTCAGCTATGCATTACCAGTTCATACTTAGGAAATATGTTGCCATCATCAGCATTGCTGTTATATTAAATTTGCTATTCAATGACATTTCATTGTTTTAAGTCAACCCACAAGTGCTTCATTCTTGTAATCTGCTTCTAATGATCATGTTCAACAACTTCAAATTTTCAACTCACTTCCCTATTAGGAAATTTAATCCCCCCATTATGGGCTTATGACCCTTTTCAGCTCAGAAGCTATTCTCTTCCCAAAATTTGCACCACTCACACCAGTTTACCAGATTAGTCTTGACAAAATTTTGCACTAAATTGCTCCACTTATCCCACAGCTACCAGTTCTGTCATCTAAACTAATAGTTCTGTTTTAAGAATGGAGTTCCAGTCCACATATCAGGCTTCAAACGTTCCATTTGCTCTTTAGACAGCTCTGCAATTGATTTTGACCATCATTTGCATTTCCAGAACAACTGTACGAGATTATTTTGCATCAAGAAGCTCATGAGATAGCAACTCGTAATGATGGAGCATTTTGTTGTTGTCAACAGACTAATTCTCCCTGTAAACCATCTTCTTGACCCTAAACATTAAACCTTCATTCTCTTGCCCCCAACTCTGTCCAGTCCCTCTCACCCAAATTTACTACTTAGCAAGCTGTTACTTTTCTTGGACGGAACCTTGAAAGGATTGTCTAAGAGGATGAGATATATATTTGCATTATTTCAGCATCTGCACCCCTTCTCTGCTCCAGTGGAGCTTCCATGCTTCCCTTGTTTTGTTCTGCAACTTTTGTCTCACACAGTAATGTACACCTCAGTTATCTGATATCAGTGCTAGAATTACTTTTCTTTTCTGCAGAGCTTTTGCCCTTCATCCGTGCCTTTTTAGATTTTGGTTCCAAAAATAAAATATTTTAGCCTGCTCCTCAGCTCATTAATAGCTGTCTTTCTTAACATTTGATTCTTCACAGCTGTTAATTTTGTGTCATCATCCATCTCAATATCTTGCAGTTAGAATACAACATTATTTCACTTCTGGTTGCAGAATCAGATCCATTCTTGTGTATAAATTTGTCAAGAATCTATTCTCCATCTATAATTCTTGACGTTGAAACCTTTTAATCAATTAATTTTCTAGATATTTTCAATAAATAACACAAGAATAAATTGGAAAAACAACCATGAGTTAATTCAGAAGATAGTACTCAAGATCAAAATCGATGAAACTTCCAAGCTCCAATCTAGGACATCTCTTGCAATTTTGCAGCCCATTTGATTATTAAAACCATAGTTTGAAGGGGGGGTGAAACTTTTACCTTCATACATACGGCATAAACCAAAACAAACAGTCATCATATAAAAAGGCTTCCCAACTCCATATCTCTGCATTTTCAGTCTGTAAATTCTAGAAGTCTCCAAAGATAATTAAACTACACCCTACAAAAGCAATTCAACATCATAACCACTTAGTCATAATAGAAACCTTAGGCATCGAGACCCGAGCTGGATCTTGAAAGCGATTTAGGGAATGTTTTGTGGGTGCCTAAGTACTTCATCTTATTCCTTAGTATTTATTAACTTTTTATCTGTACAGCTGTCAACACTAGCCTTTTTTTATTAGGGATGTGATAATGAACTAACTAAAGTTTTCATATTTCTGCGGAGAAGCCTCCTGTTTAATTACAAGGTGATTAAACAAATGCAGTTGAATATGTGTGCACTGGAAGATTGCATTATGTAGATTTCACTTTGCTAACACAGGAATAAGTAAATGGTAGGATAGGGAATCATTCCATGCAATGAAATAACCAAGCTCTAACATTAGTCAGCTAAATCCCACATAAAAACCCAAATTTTGTTTCCAATTTCAGTTTATGAGTAGGAAGATAATAAATAATGGGTTAGGACAAACAAATCTGAAAAATTCACCAAGAAGATGAGAAAAAGCAGGAAAGTAATAAAGATTACCGGAAATAGATGGCAAAGGTCAGCCCTTTAGTTCCAGTGCATCACTAGCGAGTAAAAGAGTTTCACTTTGTCGTTCTTCGAATTGTTTCTAATCTCTAAATTCCAGCTTCTGAAGGGAGGAGGGAAATCATCCAGTCGTGCCACACAGCTCATGTTGGGGCTTGTTTCTTTTTGGAGAGTAGATGTTTGTTTCTGGAACTCTTTTTACTTTTGGGTAGGAAATTTGGCAGCTTAGTTTCAGGATTTAGTAGAACTCAACTGGAGCATTTTGTTTGCTTCTCCATTTTGTGGTGATCGTTACGGGAGTTCTGCTAAATATATAAATAAAATTTAATATAACCTTTAACAAATAATTTGACGTGCATCTAATTCATCTCTGTTTCTTGATGTACGGTGGTTGCTTTTTGGTTTGACAGCCGCTCTAGTTAATTAAAGTTTGGTTAATGAAACCATATGAAGTTCTTTTTACTTAAAAAAAGGTTGTTACTTTAACAATATTCTGAGTGAAATCCATTCCAAAGTTCACAAATTGTTCATGCTCTGATTCCTTCCACAGTTATGAAATATGTTCTTGCCGTCTAACCAAAATTTCTGCCACATTGCAAATTTGTGTAGTAGTTTGTAGTTGCCTTTCTCTTCTCAGATATAAACTTAACTTAATCTGCAATTAATGTCTCAACATAATGCATTATGTTTCGTTCAAAGATGGATTTGAATTTTGAGATTTTCCTCTTGACCATATCTCACAATTATAGAAACATAGTAACTAAGGCCTAGTAAACTTCAAGGGAAAGGTCAAGCTATGTGCTGCAACATTAACATCATGGCAGCCATGTGTCACGACCTTGAATATTTCCCGCCCTTTGAGAAGCTGACATGGCGTGCTTGCCTTACCATTCTCTACAGCTTCCACACCTGCACTCTCTGTAAAGGCTAGCACTACATGACACAATACTGAAACGGATGCATGTTTTAGTTTTACCCGGGCTCATTAAGACACTCTTTTCTCGAAACCTTTGTCTTTCTGTTTTGGAGAGACCAGGTAGTTTCCTTGGGAAGTCCCTTTTTTGGTCTAAGGATATATAGTTCTCTGTTCTTTTGGGGTCCTCTCTCTGCGAGAATCTCTTTTGGGTTTTGGGTCCTTCACTTTTTGGTTTCTTGCAAAAACTGGAGGACTTTCAGTGTCTGTATTTCAGGTTTGCTTGCTCAGCCCTACTCTATTTCCAATTTTCTCTTCTTTGCTTGAGTATTCATCTATGTGGGGTGTTCAATTTTGAACTGTTTGTTGATTGTACATTATCAAGAGTGGTCCTTTTTCATGTTTCTTTCTAGGTTCTGTTATTATCTTGTTTTTATCTGTTTTTCCCCGTTGATTAGTCGGATATTTTTGTGAATTTCAAACTTGTGAAGAAAAGAAATGGCTGGTTCCTTGACATTACTGTTTAAGGAAGTTCTTTTTGTTCAATTTTGAAAGTTTCTACTTTTCATATTTTGTTGTGTTAACTTGGTATGCATGCTTTAAACCCCAATTTGGGAATTTGTTCTTTTTGCTTCCCTACTAATTCCTCTTTGTTCCTTGTCAAGTATAGCCACTGTAGATTTGTACAATTCCAATTTACTAACAAGTTGAATTCTTTTGAAACCTGAATTTTGCTGTTTTTTCCTCTTTCAAGTAGTTTCAACTTTCAAGGGCGTTTGTTTACGGGTTTACAAACTCAAATTTACGATGGGGAAGCCTCCCAATTCTGGAAGACTTGAAATTCTTCATGCCACAATTTATTTAAGCACTAGTCAAAGAAAAATCTCTTATAGCAAGTTTTTGCAAAAGTATACTCCGTGCACTGTTTCATAAAAATGTCAAATTTAAGGGTTTCCTGTGCTTTGTGTGGCATGAACTTTCCCCTTTCTTAGGTTTCAATGTCAAAATATGCTCCAATAGTCTAGACTTCGTTTATTGTTCTTCCTTGGTTCTTCTCTTGAACACCCTCAAATCTTTTGATCATTTTTTCAACAGAATGTGATGGTATCCACGCTGGAAAACTCAACTTTATGAAAAAAAAAATTTTTGGTGCCGGTTCTAAATTCTGGCTCCTTAACGTTTATGAGCTCTATTATTGCTGAGAGTTTATTCATTCAGGTCTATAGAATTTCGTGGTTATTTAAATTCTAGTTCTTAGTTTGGCTGTAATGGTATCTAGCTTTCCCCTTAGTCTGCATTTCAGCCTCTCTAGGACACTCTAAACTGGGGACTATGTCTCTCTCTGAAGTTATAGAGGTTTTGGGCCTACATTAAGTTGAAAGTTCCCAATCCCTTTTTCTTAATGGATATAGGTGGGTTCTAGGTGTTTTGGTGAGTCAGCGGGTTTGCCTTCAGTTAGGAAGTTTACAACTTTCGGTCGACTATTTTCTAGGTCTATCATTCAACATCTTCCTGCACATCGGCTGAGATTGGAAAGAGAATTTTGTGACTGGGATTTTGCTGCCTACTGTGAAGGTTGTGTGAGTGTGACACATTGCACCGAAAGTTTTCATATCCTCAGATTCTTTCCTGTCTTGGCCAAGCGAAACTCCCTAATCCGCTTATTGAATGTAAAAATGTCCAAGTACATTTCATGTTAAATAAGAGCTTCTCTGCAGATAATGAAATCATTAGTTTGTTCATCAATGTCACTAGTAAAGTTGGCAAGACTTGATAACTGTGCATATAAAGGAATAATAAACACTAAGCAACAAGCTGAAGGGCTTGATGGTTGTGATGTTGAATTGCTAATGTGACAGGATGCAGTTTAATTATGTCTTTTAGGAGAATTTACAAACTGAAAATACAAAGGCATGGAGTTGTGAGTCTTAACATATATTTAATGTTTGATTTGGTTTCTGTATTATGCATGGGGGTAGCAGTTTCAACTCTCTTCTGAATTTGATTTTAATAATCAAATAGGGAAACATATGCGGCATGTTCTAGTTTGAAGGCTAGAAGTTCCATGCATTTTGAATTTGGGCAACCACCTCTTAACTTATGTCATGGTTGTGGATTCAAATTTTTTCTTGTATGATTTATTGAAAATATCTTGGCAACTAAGGTATTGAAGATTTTCAGTTTCAAGAACTAATAGCCTTGTGATGGAGAATAAGATCTTGGAAAAGTTAGAAAGCAAGAAGAGGTTAGTTTCTGCAACCCAAAAGGGAAAAGATGATGTATGCCAACTGCAAGACATTGAGACGAATGATGAAATAAAACTAGCAGCTTTAAAGGATCAAGTGATAAGAAAGGTTGCTACTAGCAAGTCTAAGAGAGATAAGTTCACTACAAAGATCAATCAGCCAGGAAGCACAGCTACGAACGTGAAAGGTCAAGAGAATTTGGAACTGAGATCTGAAAAGGCAAAGATCAAAGGAAAAAACTCCTTAGAAAAGAAAACTAGGCCTAGCAGTGAAATTGAGATAAGTGGGGTAGGCAGTCCATTGGAGGCAAAAGATGCAAAAGAAAACGATGACAGCATGGAAACTCCATGGAAGCGCAAAAGGGGTGCTGATGCTGAAATTATGCAAACATATTTGTCATCTGCAGGTACAAACATGTCAAGGTGTCGTCCAAGAAAAGAGGTACCTGCTTTCCGATTAGTAAATTTGGGTGAGGGGGATTGGTTTAGAATTGTTGGCAAGAGAATAAAGGTCTATTGGCCAGAGTCAAGAAGATGGTTCATTGGAAGAATTAAATCATTTGACAACAAGAAGAAGCACCATAGCATTCTGTACGAAGATGGTGACAAGGAAGAGTTAGAATTGAGTAAAGAGCGGTTTGAACTTGAGATTCTACCCTCTGAGGGCTTTAATTTGAGGATTGAATCAAAGTTTCAAAAGAGATATGCAGCTTCAGAAGATCATTTGGCCAGTAGAGAGCGTGTCCAAGAGGAATCAGGTTTCGGTCATGATGCCAAAATTGTCTCTGAGAGCTCAGAGATAACGATGAAAACAGCAGTCAATGATGTGTTTGGCAGAAAGTGGACTACTGAAGGGAAGGTTCAAGAAGCTGAAATGAGATCTGGTAAATCAGTTGCTTTTATGGATGTTGATTTACATTCTGAACTAGATGAGGAGTTGTTATGTCATGAACTTCTTGATGCAAAAGAATCCACTTTTTTTGTTCCAGGAAATGGAGATGATGGTTCAGAATCCACTGAAGACATGTCAAAAGAAGCAACTGCGGTGAAAGAAGCACAAACTGGTGGACTAGAATTCCATTCTGAAGGCAAAACTGTTGGTTTAGATGACAGAATTAGTAAAAGTGTAGTGACTTTGACATATACCAGAAGAAGAGGTGCCAGTAAACCAGCTACGAAACCAGCATATTTGAAGACGAAATCTGGTTCTGATGCTGAAATAAGCAGGGAGTTAAAGCTGCCGAACAGGGAAGTGAGCCATAATGAGGAGCAAGTGCATACAAGAATAGATGAAGATATGAAACACGGTGAAGTCAACATGAAGTGTGTGCACCATGACATCCACGTCAAAAAGGATGTGATATTTGATCTTGAAAAGGAAAATAACAAGGCTTTTTCGATTTTGATTGGCAAAAGTGAAGAAAATGATCCTGTATCATTGGCAGCTCAAGGTTCTCCCTTGTGTGTTAGTGCTGAGAACATGCAGAAGAAGCCACTGGCTTCTGCTGGAAGCATCTCCAAAAGCAATGAACTTGCTGTACCTCCTGCAGCTGATGTCAAAGAGAAGACGGTAAGTGAAGAAGTTAATATTGAAGTGCCTGTGGATGCCATCTCCAGGAAAAAAGCAATTATGGTATTTGATTAGCATCAAATTAGAATTGTTAAAAAAGAGTCTGACAAAGATCTACCTAATTTGCAGCGCAGAGAATACGCTAAGTTAGATGAAGGAAATTCCATAATCCAGCAGGAAAAAACAAGTGTTGCGGAAGCTGAAAATGAGAGTGGAAAGGAAATTACCCTTCATCGGCCAGAATAAAACGCAATTGAAAATGGAGTATTAGTTGCTTGAACTATGTAAGTGTATGCTTTCGTCTCTGAATCTGTCCTATATTGGAACTCAAGTCTGTTAAGCAAATACCCTGGCTGTTCTGTGCTGAGTACTTAACATTATCCCCTTTTTTGCTTAGTGTAGCATATATTTCATGTTCACCTAATGAGACGTTTGGTGTTGATGGATGTGATTGTCATATAAGTTTCGCAGTTTTGCAGTAACTAATAAATGGAGCACTGATATGTTAATCCAAGTCTAACTGTAGATGGCATGGGAAAAGAAAGTAAATGGTGAGTCATGGGGCAAGAGCAAGACAGCTGTGGCAGGTAGATTGTAGGAAATAGGAAATGCTGATTTCCATGTTTTTCCCTTTTCCTAAATCAGAGAAGCAGGAACTCTACAAATTTCTTCATATTTGTTTTATATGTGAATCCAGACTCTCACTATGTGAGATTAATCAGTGAATGCATTCAACTCTATGTCTATTTTACTCAATGGTCTCTTTCAAAAGATTGCAGTTTTGTGGTAATCAATCAGAAAGTACCAAAGTTCTTGGTATCCTATTGTAAGATTTGTTGGTTTATTGAAAATGTCAAACTTGCGGTCTCAGCCTAACTGCTGCTCGGTAAAATGATGTTTCAGTTCTTCAGTCTACCATTCAAGACGACATGAGTCCTGTCCTGTCTGTCTCGTCTTACGGCAAAGCCCAGTTGAACTTAGTGGGCTCAGGAACAGGAAATTGTGGACTGGGACACAAAACAAAACAAATGTTTGAATGTCATGCCTTACATAAGCTGAGTCTTCACTTTCTTATAATTTATATTACCCAACAACTGAAATGAATATGTACCTTGAGTAAGATAATAATGAATTCTTACTTTAAATTCCACAAAATCATTTTTTTAATATTATCTCCCAGGTGATTAGATTAGATTACCTCTTTGCGGGAGTATGTCCAGATTCAATGTAACCAAACATACATTTGACGTGTCTGTTTACTCACTCCCTTCACGCATTTCATAGGTCACTCGCGCATTCGCTGCTGCGGTTCACAGCCGCCATGTCCATATCAACTGGCATTTGAAACCCCAATCGCGCATCATGCGTGGACAAAACGCAGATCAACAGCAGTCAAAACTCAAAAGATGATTCTCGTGTCCGGCACGTGACAACGCACATACATTTGTTTACTACGTATAAATATATGTACACATATGTCTATCTGATAGAAAGGAAAGGCGGCGTTCGCTTTCGTTGCTATCGTCTCTCACACTACCACAATCACAAAGTACTCATCTTCTTCTGATTTACTCTCTAAGCTTGACCTTAAAACCCTAGTTGCTTGTTTGCTTTTTGTTGGTTGAAGATGATGGCAAGGACGTCGTTTGGAGCGGGGTTCAATGAGCCCAAGATTCGAAGCTTTGATGGGTTGAGGCCTTCCAATTCCGATCCAAAGTTGCTGTCTTTGAGCAGGAATGTCAATGTTTTCTTTGTGTCTAAGTCCAGACAGTCTTTTACTAGAGCTGTTGCAACGGTGGGTATCTCTATCTGTCTCTCTCCCTGTGCATGTGTTTGAAGAAGTTTTGATCTCTTGGACTATTTTCCAAATTTTTGCAAGTTTGAGTGTGGCTTTCGAGCTCTCTGTCTTTTGTTTTCTGTATTTGGTGATCTGATGGCCTGTTTTTCGATTTAAGAAAAAGAAAAGGAAAAAGGGAAAAGCGAAATGTGCCTTAAATCATGTCATTTTCCATTTTTTTTTCATGCATCAGTGATGGGGATTTAGGATAATAAAAGGCCATTTTGATTATTATTTTTTTTAAAATCCTACCTTCATGGGAAAGGTAAGAGATGGTCCAAAAGGCAGTCTCTTCTTAAATGTGTGCTAAATGTTGTTTCTTCTTGTCAAGATTTTCGTTAGTGGCAGACTCCGTTTGTTGATTGGATTACATTTTGTTCTGTTGGCAGCCAGTGAAGCCGGGGACTGAGACTAAACGAAGTAAGGTTGAAATAATTAAAGAACAAAGCAATTACATCAGGTATCCTCTTAACGAGGAGCTACTGACAGATGCGCCTAATATCAATGAGAATGCTACGCAATTAATCAAATTCCATGGGAGCTACCAGCAGTATAACAGAGACGAACGTGGTACGAGATCCTACTCGTTTATGCTTCGTACTAAGAACCCTTGTGGGAAAGTGCCAAACCAACTCTATTTGACAATGGATGATCTTGCTGATCAATTTGGCATCGGAACACTTCGTTTGACAACGAGACAAACTTTTCAACTCCATGGTGTTTTAAAACAGAACCTCAAGACTGTAATGAGCACTATCATTCAGAACATGGGTTCAACTCTTGGTGCATGCGGTGATCTCAACAGAAATGTTCTGGCCCCTGCCGCTCCCTTTGCAAGAAAAGATTACCAGTTTGCTCAAAAAACTGCGGAGAACATTGCTGCACTTCTAACTCCTCAGTCTGGTTTCTATTATGACATGTGGGTGGATGGCGAGAAGATAATGTCTGCAGAACCCCCAGAGGTAGTTAAGGCACGTAATGACAACACTTATGGTACAAATTTTCCCGATTCACCTGAGCCCATCTATGGAACTCAGTTCTTGCCAAGGAAGTTCAAGGTTGCTGTCACAGTCCCAACAGATAACTCTGTGGATCTTCTCACAAATGACATAGGTGTGGTCGTAGTTTCAGATGATGATGGAGAACCCCAGGGATTCAATATATATGTAAGTATACTTTTTAACGGTTATGAGAGTTATCCAATTAATTTATATTGCTTTCTTACATTTTCACTTTCAGGTAGGTGGTGGTATGGGAAGAACACATCGGGTGGAGACAACCTTCCCGCGACTGGCTGAACCATTGGGGTACGTACCAAAACAGGACATCTTGTATGCTGTGAAGGCTATAGTTGTTACACAACGAGAAAATGGGAGAAGAGATGATCGTAAATACAGTAGAATGAAGTATTTGATCAGCTCCTGGGGAATTGAGAAGTTTAGAAGTGTAGTTGAACAATATTATGGGAAGAAATTTGAAACGATCCGAGAGTTGCCTGAATGGGAATTTAAAAGTTACTTGGGATGGCATGAGCAGGTTTGTCCTTGGGATTCTTGTCATTTATCCTTGCTCTTTTTGGTTTCGTCCACCGAAACCATTTTCACTGCTCTTACTTCTTGACCTTTTACATGCTATTCAGGGTGATGGAGGATTGTTTTGTGGGCTTCATGTAGACAATGGTCGTGTAGGTGGAAAAATGAAACAGGTATTGAGGGAGGTAATACAGAAGTACAACTTAGATGTACGCATTACACCAAACCAAAACATTATTTTGTGTGGCATTCGCAAAGCTTGGAAGCGGCCTATCACTACAGCTCTTGCACAGGGTGGTTTACTGGTGAGAATATCTGCAGTTTGAACTCCAGATCATGTACTTGCTTGAAGAAATGGGTTGATATAAGGAATAAACATATTCCATTGATTTATTCTGATCAAACTTTCCCTAGGAACTGCTGAAAGGAACCATGTTAATTCACGTATCAACTTGAAATTGGTATATGTAACCTGTGATGTAACAAAAAGTGATTGAAGAATTACGACAAGCAGGTGATTTAGAAAGACAGGTCTTGAGGGGAGTAATAATTTTATGTTATCATTCTAGGAGGGTTGTGCACCCCAGCCATCTTCCGTGATATCTTCTGGAGTGACCTTACGTTGTTTTGTTATTTTTCACTTGATGACCATACAATTCTTCACTTAAGCTTGCTAGTTGCATATTATGATAATATTTACCTGGCTAATTAGATTTTTATGCTTGCGTTGTGTTGTTTGTTCTGCACCCTTAACTTTATCTTTTTTAACTCCTTTCCTTTTGACTTGTGATGCTTGTGGCAGCTACCTAAGTATGTAGACCCCCTCAACTTGACAGCAATGGCATGTCCAGCTTTTCCCCTTTGCCCACTTGCAATAACTGAAGCTGAACGGGGAATTCCTAACATCCTCAAACGTGTTAGAACAATATTTGAAAAGGTACTTATTGTTTAAATAACTATATGAGAAGTCCACCAAACTTTTCATGCATGATGCAGTGAACTGAATTTGTTTCCAAACAAGTATCAGTACTTATATTAACAGCACACCCTTTGAAATGTCAGGTTGGTCTGAAGTACAACGAATCTTTGGTAATAAGGGTAACTGGCTGTCCAAATGGATGTGCTAGACCATACATGGCTGAATTAGGACTTGTTGGTGATGGTCCCAATAGCTATCAGGTGCATGAAGAACTTAATTAGCAGTTTATTATTCACTTCTCCATTGAAAATGTGCAAAACTTAATGAATGTATCGTGGTCTTTCTTAACAGATTTGGCTTGGGGGTACACCAAATCAGACTGCAATAGCTAAAAGCTTTATGAATAAGGTTAAGATTCAAGACCTGGAGAAGGTTTTGGAGCCTTTGTTCTTTTATTGGAAACAAAAAAGACAATCCAAAGAATCATTTGGCGAGTTCACAACCCGTGTGGTGAGTATACTTGGATTTCAGGCCAAATAAGGAATTGTGAACTCATCTTTTTCTTGAATTTTATCAGCTATCTTGAAATTTATACCATGTTCGGTTACTTTTATCAGGGATTTGAGAAACTTCAGGAATGGATTGACAAGTGGGAAGGTATAGTGACTACACCAACCAAGTACAACCTTAGGCTCTTTTCTGACAAGGATACTTATGATAAAATGGATCAGCTTGCAAAGTTGCAGGATAAGACTGCCCATCAATTGGCCATTGAAATCATCCGCAATTATGTGGCTTCTCATGAAAATGGGAAAGGAGAATGAGGGATTAGGCTGGCTAGCAAATCTGCAAAGGTGAACGAGGAATGCCTCTCTCGCTTGTTATTGCATGCTGTTACTGGTCGATAACAGCTTGTGCTTGAGAATGGGCATTCAGCAGCAGGTCTTCATGCATTTTGTGTCACAGTTTAGCTTGTTCAGCATTTCACAGAACCTGTACTTTTTCTAACTTGTTCATGTGAATTAGTGATTTTTGTTTTAAAGGAAGGTTCCTCTATTTTTCCTGCAATGAAATCATTGACTGGCTATATCATCATTGATAAGCTACTCGAGGTATTCAAGACAATGGCAAATGAGATGACATATTTCTGAACTGGATAGTGCTCTTCGTGGTAATTTGTATCGCTTATTCATCTTATGATGCTCAGATCAACAGACTTTCGAGTAGGCAATAGGATATATGAAGCTTTCTGACCAACCTTCATCAATGTAAAACTAGACACCAAATATATTGGAACTTCTCGTCTTTATTTCGTTGATCCGAAACTTTGACATGCAACGCTAGTGCTATTTGACCTTCGCAAACACCAGATTTTAATGATTTGGTTCATTCTCCGATTTTTCTAATTAATTACAAGAGGACGAGCCAAACCAGAGAGTTGGGGCGAGACGGGGAAGATGCCAATGGGTTGTAGCTTATTTGCTAAGTTACTTTCTGCAGCTCGTTTTCCTAGCTTTGTTACACTAAAGATACTGCGGTTTCATCACACTGAAACAGCAATCAGTAGAGGCAGATCCCATAAACAAAACCTTCGTTTTTCCACGAATATGTTCATAAGCAATTTAGTAGCTGGAAAAAGAAAGTGGCTATAGCTAGTTCTGTAAAAGCATTTTTCATGCTTCTTATTATAATTTCATTAATAAAAATTAGAATTGAGTCAACCATTATCAAAATAACTAGAACTAGTCATTTAGGTAATTAACTATTACCATTTATACACCTTTTAATATTTTTATATTTAGCTAATATGAGATATTTTAACACTCCTTCTCATATACAACTGAAATTGAACATCTAATTATCACTTGAAATAAATGCAGCAATAATCAGATTAGATCGCTATGACTAGATATCTAGACGGACAATCGAGAAATTAATAATTTGGATCAAACCTATTCTGATACTATATTAGAATTTTTAATATGGATAAAATGTAGAGTCCGTTAATAAGAATTAAAATTAAGTCAATCGTTGCTAAAACGACTAGAACTAGTCATTTAAATAATTGACTCTTATAAGTTATAAATTCTTTCTAAGTGCTTAGATACTCTCACGCTTCTGAACTCGTGCAGGACAAAGACGTGTTCCATTGCGAGCAACCAATCCTAGCACTAGCACATACTGAGAGATGTGATGCTAGAAAGAAATCAAAATCGACCTTTAAACGTAGAAGCGATTTTGCTGATCATCAGGTATCAAAGCAACGTCAAGTAACATCTACAACCAACCTAAGCCAAAAACAAAATCTACAAAGGACACTGAAGCTACGGGAAATTATCTAAAACAAAGATCAACATTTTGATATTAGGAAAAAGTGCAGAGAGATGAAACAGGCAGTTTGTTGAACGGAAGAGTACAAGTGCATAAATACTTTTACATTGATCTAAAAGGCCAAGGAATTACAAGTCAAGATCCATATAAACTCTCACTTGTGGCATATACGAGCAGTAGGCATTGTGACACAGATAGGTGAGTACTTCTTCTTAGCTTCAGGTGTCCCAGGCCTAGGCTCTACATCAGCCATAGCAACTTTGGCAATGGAGTAAGCAGCAGCTGCTGCAGCAGCAAATACCAAATCCCTCCTTCCACTGCAGTTGCCTTCCCTTTTCTTCATCTCCAAGTTGACCATCTCTTCATCAGTGGCTCTCGAGGCTTTTGCCACAGTCAATCCTCGACGAGGGGCTGTCAATGGCTGCTTGGCCAGGGCTGATCCTGCGACGAAAGAAGCAGTCATGGTCATGGACGCCATCTCTGTGATTCTCTGCTTTATGTGAGCTTGCTTTCTGGGATTGTCACTCGGAAGATGATACGAAACTAATTACTAGTTGGGAGTGCTAAACTGCTAATGGCTCAAAGGCCTTACTCAAAGATCCCATCATCCATTTCCTTATCCTTAGACATTATAGGACAAATGAACCAGTGACACGTGTAGCTCTATCTTGCCCTCAGCTCGTGGCTATGAATAAAGGAGTCGAAAGTGGAAATCGAAAATCCTGTTCCAAAAGACCATTGCTCTTGACAGTTTACCCTTTGCTTGAATGATGGCCACTTCTCTTTAGGCTACTTGAGCCTTAAGCTTGACCGAGTTTAACTTAAACCTATCAGTTCTTATGTACATCGCCATGGCTTCGTGACCTCAAATTTTAACTTACTGTTCAGTATAGCACCGTCAGTACCAGGGCTTAGAAGTCAATTTCCGATTAAACTCTCGCTACTTAATATTCTACACAAAGCCGCTAGTTCTACTTCCTGTGCATCAAGCAACTAACTACCAAGGAAAACCCCACATTAGGTAAGAGAGATCGTGCCTCTCCAATTCAGTTCCTCGTTTCCGACAGGACAATTGAAACAGGAGACTCAAATCATGAATAAAACCATTTCATCAACATCTGCAAAGAAAAGGAAGATGCTCTTGAGGCACAAACCCT
>JANQAP020000258.1:2216345-2228231 GCA_026874005.2 Erythroxylum coriaceum
AACCACTTGTTAATTTAACATATAAAACAAAGATGATGACTAGTTGAAGGAAATGTATGATGGATGTTGGACAGCTGAAGCTGTACTTGGAGAATAAAGAAATGTGAAGAACTGAAGGGCTAGAAATTAGAGCATCACACTCACGCTTCATGGTGTGTATGGGCGTGAGTTGTTTCTCATGCCCATACTATTGCTCACACCCGTGAGTGGTAACTTACAGGTGTGAGGCTCTTTCATACTCGTGAGAGATAACTCATGGGTATGAGAGGGACACGTCAGCTAGTTTTGTAATAAAATGAAAAGAGGTGTGACAGCGGTAAGTTTTATAAAAAGTTTGGTGTTTTCATTTGGGAATTAAAAGTGGGTTTCAGGAGACACAATGAGGAGACTGGTTCTCAGTCATAAGAGACTGATGTGTGCTTAATTTTTTATGAATTTATTCTATAAAACTTAGTGATTATTGTTATAAAATTGCTTAAGATACTTACTTTGACTCATATGTGACTTTAGGCACAATTCGAAAGCAAAGAAGTTAAAGTGAGTTGAAAGCATGATATTTGGGCCATTTTTTAAAGATTTACATTAACTTGTTTTCTTGGAGCAAGAAGAAGATTAGAGTCAATAATGACAAGAAAACAAGAAATGAAAACATAAAGAAAATGAATTAAAGTTACTCACAGTTATGCATGTCCCATGCATGAACGTGAGCACAAAATTTAATAGAAAGCATTTGGATTAATTAGTATAGCAAAGAAGGCAGCAACAATTGAAGCCAAATCACGTAGCTTAAAACAAATGATCAATACTGCAGTGCATAAGACAACAACAAGAAGTAAACAAAATAATGTGCAAGGGGAGCTGCGGTCCACGCTAAAACACAATCGTTTGGCAGTGAAAGAAATGCAAACATCTTTTAAAGCAAACAGTGCCTGCGTTTCATGCAAACGTTATGCATGAAATGCAGATGTTTGGCCAAGGTTTTAAGACTGTCTGGAAATAAAAAAGGAATAGCAGTGTGGACCACAAATTAATTAGAAAAATAGAGAGTAGTGTAGGACAAGAGAGTGGAGGCATAGTAGAGGGAAAAGTGGGTGTTCTTCTGCTGGGGGTTATTCAATAGGGGCAGAAGCATTTTTTTGGAAGAGACTCATGAAGGGATAAATGTCCGGAAACCGATTCGAAGGCAACATCGACGTTAAGTGTAATTCACAATTTTTTTATTTCTTTCTCTATTTAAAAATTGATTGTGTTATCCTATGTTAATTGATTTGGGTTTTGTGTATGGATAATCACATTCTCGTTATTATTCGATTATTTGTGTATGAACCCATTAGGTATTGTGAAAAGCTAATTTGAATGCATTCATTGGATGATTTATCTACAAACCCATTGCTAGAATTTTGATATAATACGTAATTGTTATATTTGAAATTCATATGTAGTGACTAATGATTCGTAATCATTAGGGATAACATATACTAGGCCAATTGATGCATCGTATGTGGTTATTGCCTTGATTAATCAAACTTTCTAATTCGTAATGCTACTACCCAATTGAATTTAGAGATCGTATCCTAGGTTATTTGGTAGTTAGGTTTAATTAACGATCATATCTTGATTAAAAATTACTTAAGGGAAAACTCGAGTTAATTATTAACCTACGATGAATAGTTGCCTAGGAGAGGTTTAAGAACAACAAATCAATGAAATATGTTTACTTAAGTTATACGTCGAGATTGAACTAAAGAACCAGGTCCCTACCGAATTCCCCATTTTTATCATTTTTACATGTTTTCTTTACACTGCTTTTGTTGGTTATTTTAGCTTTATTTTATTTCTTATTTCTAAAACCAAAACCCCTAACCTAAACACTGATTAATTTCATTTCAACAACTTTACACACACTCTTTATCGGGTCAAACTAGACTCACCACTGTTATAGTAGTAGTCTAGTTTTTGTTTTAACTAGCATTACGATG
This sequence comes from Erythroxylum coriaceum, assembly GCA_026874005.2. Lineage (NCBI taxonomy): Eukaryota > Viridiplantae > Streptophyta > Magnoliopsida > Malpighiales > Erythroxylaceae > Erythroxylum > Erythroxylum coriaceum. Next base: position 2,218,325 of record JANQAP020000258.1, read on the forward strand.
CACTATCAGAGACCCACAGAGGGGTAGACATTATGATGCTAGTTCAGAGGTGCAATCGACGCCAATGACCTGGTTAAGCATATCTTTCCTTATTTGTTGTTCTTTCTCTTATGGATTGATTATATTATCCTATGTTTAATGTTTGGGTGTTGTTTAAGAATGATTGAATGCTCTATTTGCTTATCTTTATATAGGAACCCATTGCTACAATCGAATATAATATGTAATCGTTGTTTTTCTGATTCTTTTATAGCGACAAATGGTTCCTAATCATTAGGTATAACATAAACTAGGTTAAATAATCCAAGCTTGTGTGATTATTGTTGAAATTGGTCTATTTTTCTCACTTATAAGGCAGCTATCTAATTAAAGTTAGCGAGCATCTCCTAGGTTATTCGATATAATTAACTAGCACTTCTTATTAACTAGGTCCTAAGAAAAAACTGGGATTAACAAGGCTTTGTTGTTAATCTACAACCAATAGTATAAAGAGAGGTAAAAGAACAAAAAATCATTGAAATATTTTTATTTAGGGTTTAGGCTGAGATTAAACCAAAGAGTCGAGCCCTTAACAAATTCACCACTTTCATCATTTTTCACATGTTTTCTTTAATTTGTTTTCATTAGGTTGGTTTGATAAACAGCATTCATCTTTAGTTATGATTATGTATTCCTGGAAAATATGGAAATTGAGTAAATCCTTTTAGGTCTATAACCTCAATTTTGATGTTTTTCCTGAGGATGGTCAAAAGCTAAGTTTAGGGGAAATTGTTATGTGCTTAATTGATTATACATTTACTCGGTTACACTTAGTGATTAATGATATGAAATTGCTTAAAATACTCATTTTAGTTCATATGTGGTTTTAGGCATAATTTGGAAGCAAAGGAAATCACTATATTTTATTCGTTTTCTAAAGATTCATATTATAAGAAGAAGACTAAAGCAAACAAGATAAGAAATTACCAAGAAATATGAAGAATGAAGAGCATAAAGACCACCCATGGCTTATTGGAATTTTGTCACAACTGTAAGTGAATTACAACAACCACGGATTACAAAAGGAAGAGACCTCATGCAGGCAAAGAAGCCAGCCTTCCCATGCAAGATATCTTATGCATAACAACGTGAATTTTATGGAATTTATGATGAAAACCGAAGGAGAAGAGGGATGTTGCACTTTGGACTATAGATTGAAGAATAAAATAATTAGTGGGAGACTGCACAGTCGTGAGCTATAACCACTAGTTCATTTAACATATAAAGCAAAGATGATGACTAGTTGAAGCAAATGCATGATGGATAGTGGATGGTTGTAGCTAAACATATTGGAAAGTCACTCACTCATAACTGAAGCTATACTTAGAGAATAAAGAAATGTGAAGAACCAAAGGGCTAGAAATTGGAGCATCACACTTACGCTTCATGGTGTGCATAGGTGTGAGTTGTTTCTCATGCCCATGCTATTGCTCACACCCGTGAGTGTTAACTTATAGGTGTGAGGCTCTCTCATACTCGTGAGAGATAACTCATGGGCATAGGACAGACATGTCAGCTAGTTTTTTAATAAAATGAAACAAGGTGTGACAGTAGTAAGTTTTATGGAAAGTTTGGTGTTTCATTTGGGAATTGAGAGTGGGTTTCAGGAGAGACAATAAGGAGAGTGGTTCTTGGTTGTAAGAGACTAATATGTGCTTAATTTTTTATAAATTTATTCCATAACGCTTAATGATTATTGTTGTAAAATTGCTTAAGATACTCACTTTGACTATGTGACTTTAGGCACAATTCAGAAGCAAAGACGTTAAAGTGAGTTAAAAGCACGATATTTGGGCCATTTTTTGAAGATTTACATTAACTTGCTTTCTTAGAGCAAGAAGAAGATTAGAGTAAATAAAGACAAGAAGACAAGAAATGAAAACACAAAGAAAATGAATTAAAGTTGCTCACAACTATGCATGTCCTATATATGAACGTGAGCACAAATTTAATGGAAAGCATTTAGATTAATTGGTGAAGCAAAGAAGGCAGCAACAATTGAAGCCAAATCACGTAGCATGCAACAAATGATTGATACGGTAGAGCATAAGCCAATAGCAAGAAGCAAGCAAAATGACACGCAAAAGGAGCAATAGTCCACTCTAAAACACAATCGTTTAGTAGTGAAAGAAACATAAACATCTTTTAAAGCAAACAGCATCTGCATTTCATTCAGACGTTATTCTTGAAATGCAGATGTTTGGCCAGGGTTTTTAGACAGTCTGGAAATAAAAAGGGAACAATATAGTGGACCACAAATTAATTAGAAAAATAAAGATTAGCATAGGACAAGAGAGTGAAGGTGCAGTAGAGAGAACAGTGGGTGTTCTTCAGCTTGGGGTTATTCAATAGGGGCAGAAGCATTTTTTTAGGAGAGACCCATGAATGGATAGATGTCCCGACATTGGTTCGGAGGTGAATCACAGTTTTTTTGTTTCTTTCTCTCTTTTATGTTATCCTATGTTAATTAATTTGGGTTTTGTGTATAGATAATCGCATTCTCTTTATTGTTCGATTATTTATGTGTGAACTCATTAGGTATTGTGAAAAGATGATTTGAATGCATTCATTGGATCGTTTATTTACAAACCCATTGCCAGAATTTTGATATAATATGTAATTGTCATATTTGAAATTCATATGTAGCGACTAATGATTCGTAATTATTAAGGATAACATATCCTAGGTTAAATGACACATCGTATGTGATTCTTACCTTGATTAATCGATTTCTTTAATTCCAAATGCTACTGCCCAATTGAATCTAAAGATCATATCCTAAGTTATTTGGTGGTTAGGTTTAATTAACGATCATATCTTGATTAAAAGCTGCCTAAGGGAAAACTTAAGTTAATTATTAACCTACGATTAATAATTGTTAGGAGAGGTTTGAGAACAACAAATCAATGAAAAGTGTTCAATTAGGGTATCAGCTGAGATTGAGCCAAAGAATCAGGTCCCTACTGAATTCCCCACTTTTATCATTTTTTTACATGTTTTCTTTACATTGTTTTTGTTAGTTATTTTATCTTTATTTTATTTTCTTATTTCTAAAACCAAAACCCCCTAACCCAAACACCGATTAATATCATTTCAACAACTTTACATACACTCTCTGTAGGATTGACCTAGACTTACCACTACTATAGTGGTAGTCTAGTTTTTATTTTGACTAGCATTACAATGCACTGTCAAAGACCTATGGAGGGGTAGACATTCTGATGCCAGTTTAGAGGTGCAATCGACGCCAATGAGCCGGTTAAGCATATATTTCCTTGTTTATTGTTCTTTCTCTTATAGATTGATTATGTTATCCTACGTTTAATGTTTGGGTGTTGTTTAAGAATGATTGAAAGCTCTATCTGCTTATCTTTATATAAAAACCTATTGCTACAATCGAATACAATACCTATTCATTATTTTTCTAATTTTTTTGTAACGTCTAATGGTTCATAATCATTAAGGATAACATAACCTAGCTTAAATAATCCAAGCTTGAGTGATTATTGCTTAGATTGGTCTATTTTTCTCACTCATAAGGTGACTTTACGATTATACTTAGCGAGCATCTCCTAGATTATCTAATAGCTAGGTTTAATTAATGAGCTCTTCTTAATTAACTAGGACCTAAGGAAAAAACTGGGATTAACAAAGCTTGTTATTAATATACAACTAATAGTTTAAGGAGAGGTCAAAGAACAACAAATCATTGAAATATATTTACTTAGGGTTTAGGCCGAGAATAAGCCAAAGAACTGGGCCCCTGACGAATTCACCACTTTCATCATTTTTTCACTTGCTTTCTTTAATTTATTTTCATTAAGTTAGTTTTATTTTATTTTCTTGTTTGATAAACCAACCACCCCCCTAAAAACAAAACCTAAACACTAATCAATTTCATTTCATAAACTTTACACACACTCTCTGTGGGATCGACCTAGACTCAACATTGTTATAGTAGTAGGTCTAGTTTTTTTTTACTAACATTATGATGCACTTTCATTATGGTTTATTTGTTGCTTTTTAAGGATTAGGATTTTAGTTTTCAATCTTTATCAATCCATTAAATGTTTTAAGCCTTTTTCAAATTTTTAATAGTTTGTTTGTTCTTTTTTTAACTGCCCAGTATTGTGTTTTAACATTATGTTGAAACATAATTGCTCATTTTGACTTGATTTTTAGACCATCAATTTTTAGTTCACTCATGGTCATATGTATTTGTGATTTTTAATTTCAATTTTATGGTCTCCATTGAGGGTTTTAATATTAATCTTTATTTGCTTCCTCAATTACTAATATAATCCATTAGGGAATTCTTGGACTTGTCTACTATAGCTTTTCTTGGGTATTAGGTAAGGGTGATGGCTTTGAATTGTTATGATAGAATAAGAGCTAGCCTTTCGTTGAGTTTTAGATCTAGGAATAAAGAAGATGTTGATAGATTGTAGGTAGGTTTTTGAAAAGTTGCGACCTTTATAGGAAGGCCTTTGGAATTAATGAAAATTTTAGGCAAATATAAGATTCATATAGCATTCATTTAGGAGACAAAGTGGATAGGGGATAAAGAGAAAGAGGTTAATAGGTTTAAACTTTGGTATTCAAGGTGTTCAATAAGATAAAATGGGGTATATATCTTAATGGTAAAGGAACTCATCCATCATGTTATATTGGTGAAAAGGACTAACGATAGGATTATATCCTTAAAGATTATGGTGAGAGGTGTTGTCTTCAATGTACTGTGTGTTTATACACCACAAGAAATATTGAACAAACTACTTAAGTGGTAATTCTAGGAAGAGATAGATGAGGTGATTCAATAGATCCCCCTAACAAGAGACTTATAATATGAGGACACTTTTAATGGTCATATAGGGGTAACCTCGAATAGATATTCATAGACTCATTAGGGTTTTAGGTATGGTGATAGGAACAGTAGTAGGACTACTTTATTGGATCTTATGGTAACATTTTAGTTGGTGATAACCAATTTTCTCTTCAAGAAAAACTAGAAACACATGGTGATGTTTGATAGCAAAACCACGAAAACTCAAATTGACTATTTCTTTATAAGGCAAAGTGATTGACCTAGTTATAAAGATTTCAAGGTGATATCTAACATATGCTTATCAACTCAACATAAATTGTTGGTTTTGGATCTTATAATTAAGGTTTGGAGGAAGAAGAAAAGTCTTACGAGGTGTACAAGAGTTAGATGGTAGAATCTGAAAGGGGATACAGTGGAATAATTTAAGGATAAAGTAATATATGGAGAAGAATGGAAATTGGACGGAGATGCTAACTAGATGTGGGAGAGAGTAACATATCTTTTAAAAAATATAGCTAAGGAAATCTTAGGTGTTTCTAAAGGGCTTGGAGATATTAAGATTGAATCTTGGTGGTAGAATGAATATGTACAAGAAAAGATTAAGATTAAGATCAAGAAGGGTGCTTATAACGCCCTATTGGATAACACCACTGAGGTAGATAAAGTAGTTAAAAGGAAGAGTTATAAACTGAAAAAGAAAGAGGCAAAGTAGATAATCTTATTAGCTAAAAGCAGTTCTTACAAGAAATTATATTAATGTCTAGAAAATAAAAATGGTAAAAAGGATATTTTTAAATTGGTGAGAGCTAGAGAATGGAAAGCGAGAGACTTAGATCAAGTTCTTTGTTTTAAAGATGAAGTAAGACAGTGCTCTTATCTAAAAATGACATTAAAAGAAAATGAAAAAGGTACTTTTTTAGCATGAATAATAGAGGATAATATCTCTCTAAGCGATCTTAGCACATTTGAGAGGCATTGTAACTTTACTTATGGTTGACAGATTACAAGGGAAGAAATTAATAGGGCTTTGAGGGAGACGAAGAGTGGAAGGGAAGGAGGCCTAAATAAGATACCTATAGAGGTGTGGAAGAGCTTAGGAGAAGAGAGTCTTACTTGGCTAGTCAAGTTTTTTATTGTGATCTTTAAGTCTGCCAAAATGCTAGATTTGTGGAGACTTAGTATACTAATTCCTTTATACATGAACAAAGTGGACATCCAAAGTTGTAACAACTTAAGAGGCATCAACTACTTCGCCAAAACATGAAGTTATAGGAGAAGGTGATTGAGAAAAGAGTAAGAAAAGGTGTTACTATCTTAAAGAACTAGTATGGTTTTATGTCAGGAAGGTACACAATAGAAACGTTCATCTCTTTAGAAGATTAATGGAATATTATAGAGAAACACAACGTAACCTACATATGGTTTTATTCATTTTAAAAATGCATATGACAGGATACTTATGGAAATTATATGGAGGTGTTTAAAAGTTAAAGGACTTCATATGACTTATAAATGAGTTAACAGGGATATATATGTAGGTATAAAGACTAATGTTAGGAAAATAGAAGGAGATACAGAGCATTTTTCTATCGATATTGGACAAGATAAAGGTTCCTTATTGAGCCCCTTTTTGTTTGCAGTAGCGATGGATGAGATCACTAAGAAGATACAAGGGTATGTGTCGTAGTATGTATTGTTTGCTGATGACATTATTTTAGTGGATGAGATAAAAGAAGGTGTCAATACTAAGCTAGAACTCTAGAGGGATGCGCTAGAGTCATAAGGCTTTAAACTAAGTAGGACTAAGATTGACTACTTAGGATGTAACCTGTCCGACTATAGGGTGGTGTTTGATGTCGAGGTAAAATTTGGTTAAGAAATTATACCTTAAAAGAGCATTTTAAGTATCTAGGATCTATCCTCCAAAGCAATGGAGAGATCGATGAAGAAATAATTCACCATATCAAATCAGGGTGGATAAATAGAGAAGTGCATCAGGAGTTTTATATGATAAGAAGATACCACTCAGGTTTAAAGGTAAATTCTATCATTTAGCAATTAGGCCGACTATGTTTTGTAGGGCAGAGTGCTTTCCCATGAAATAGGTCCATAATTATAAGATAATGGTGGCAAAGAAGAGGATGCTCCTTTGGATGTGCAATCTTACTATAAGAGATAAGGTTAGGAATACAATGGTTAGAGACAAGTTAAAGGTGGCTAATTAAGAGAATCAAGGCTTAGGTAGTTTAGATATATTAAGAGGAGACACTTTGACACTTTAGTAAGAAGATGCAAGAAGATTGTACTTGGAGACTATAAGAGAAAAAAAGAAAGGCTTAATAAGAACTAGGGGGAGGTGATTAAGAATGATATGGCTCAGCTAGAACTTACCGAGGACATGACCCTCAATAGATAACTGTGGTACAGTAGAATAAAAATCCTCCTCGTTCTCATAAGTCTTTTAAAAAGTTTTCTTCAAGTCTTATGTTTTGTATTTAGCCTAATAACTAATATGTAGTATTTTCTTCTAAGTTACTACTTAGCCTATATATTTTCTTGTAATGGCTTGTTGGATTTGTTTATTAACCTATCTTTTTCTATTTGTGTATTTATTTACTTATTTTATCTTTTATTTTGATTCTTTATCTTGTTTTATATTTATTGTAGTATTTATTTTATTTCTTATTTTTATATTTTTATTTATAAAAATTTATTTATTAAATACTTCCCTACTTACCATAAATATTTTATTGTAACGACTTATTGGATTTATTTATTAACTAGTCTTCTTTCCTGTCTGTGTATTTATTGACTTGTTTTATCTTATATTTCGTGTCTTTACCTTATTTTATATTATTGTATTAATTATTTTTATATTTTATTTATAAAATTTATTTATTTATATTTTATTTATATTATTATCTAATATTTCTATTTTATTTTAATATTTTAATAAATATATGTATATTGTCTTTCCTTCCTCATATGTGTCTATCGGAAACAACCTCTTTACCAGTTAAGGGTAACATTGCATATTACAGGACCTCCCCAAATCTTGCTTTTCAACAGGACTTTTATTGAGTGGTTGTTATTTGGTACTAATAGAAGTGACATCGCATATAAAGAAAAAAGTACAACACATAGAGAAGAATAAAGAATTATATCCTTAATTATTATGTAGAAAAGTCCCATAGTATGTAGAATTCATGCATATAAGCCATGTAAAGATAATATCAATCAAAGTTTGACATGTATACCTGGCCTAGTATTCCATGAATGCTTCTTTGTTAGAGTGCTCCTAACCAATGACTAACTAGGTCCAACATAAAGTAGAGACTTTGTAAGAAGGCAACAATATTGAATGTTATACAATTCATTAAAATATTGTGAGTTTAATTTATTTAATTGGATACAAATATCATCCTCCCTAGTTTAGAAGTAATAAAGAAGGAACTACAACTATGAAGAAAGGATGCTCTACTAAACTAAGTAAGAAATATGATAGAAGAAAAAAGGAGAGTTCTTTGTCAATCAACTCTTACACTATAATAGGAGCATAAGAGGAATCATTTAAAAAGAAGGTATATAAGGTAAGAAGATAAGAGAATAATTGATCGCAAGGTTACGTATGCTAAATTTTAATATTTATAACTTTGGTAATTTTCGCAAGTGCACGGGTCATTTGCGTAGTACCTAAGGTATCCATCCCATGAGGAGGGAAGTCTAGTCCTAAAATCTAAGGTTGTACTAACTACAATAATTCAAAATAAATAAACTAATGTAGAAAATAATTCAATCAAATAATTAATTTTAAGAATTAAATTGCAGAAATCTAAACAAGTAACGAATCACACAACCCAATCCAAAAATCAACCTAGAAATTTCCAAGTGAGAGAAGGGGATTTTTAATCCGAAATTAATGAAAATCTAACTGATTATGCAATTACTGAATTAATGTGTTTAGATGGTCCTAGGGTAGATTACTCTCTCTTGAGTTATAATCCTTAACATTAATTGATAATCCCTATTTTAAATTATGGAATTTTGATCTCTCGGTTCACAATTGTCTCAAAACCCAAATTAGTTCCAAAATTATCTAATAAACTACCAGGAACCTATGCTCGATCTCTCATTATAGGATTCTATTGGTTTGACAATTCTCTACCTATCAAATTACCTAACTCTCATTAGGCTAATTTGATTTTTTTCACTCGGTCCACCCTCTCAGTTTATTGCCGAATTATTATGAACATATATTGAATCACAATTAAATCAATAAAAACACAATCAACCAAACATTATTAATCTCAAGGACCAAAAACCTAAAGGTGAGTTTAGACATAAATCAACACCCGACAATAGTTAATTTCAACAATCATCCCAATTTCATACATCCATAAAATTGAAATAAAAATAGAAATATTGTTGGAACAGATTCATAGAGGCAGCGATTACGGGAAACCACCTGTTCTTGGAAGTACGTCGCATCAAGCTTTGTCTCCGTGACTCTCTTCCTTCGTCTCCTTCCTCAATCTCTCAATATCTCTCTAGTTTTTTTTTTCAAAAATGTGGCTGACGTGAATGTTCTCTTTTCAGACTCTCTCCAGGCTGTTGGTTCTGTACCTTTATAATGTATTTATACTTTGGACATCCTAAGTTTAAGTCGGGGTCAAAATGGTCCTAAAAATCTTACAAAACTCGAGTTTTTGCTTCGTGACCAACGCTTAACCCTCTCTATCATGATCGTGACCCAAAGTGCACGATCGTGGTCTAAATCCAAGCTCTCTGTCATGACCGTGCCCAAAGTGCAAGATCGTGGCCTGGCTGCCCTGGCTCGTGCCTTTCTGTCACGATCGTGGCCTGCTGTGCCATGATTATGGGCTATGTTTTTAGCCCGAAACTCTTCGTAACTTCTCTATTCTTCGCTGTTTACCTTGAAATACTAACAAACACATCAAGGTACCTCAAAAATATAAAAATTAAGCTCAAAGACTCATACTAACCCATAAAAACACTTAAACACATAAACTAACACAATTAAAC
>JANQAP020000258.1:2228331-2242888 GCA_026874005.2 Erythroxylum coriaceum
TCCAAACGACGACGTTTGGTTAACCAAATGGATATGATTTACCGACGGAATATGTATTCCGTCGGTATTTAAGTTTCTTAGTTGTCACTTTACAACAGTTTCCTGTTGTGACGGAACACAAATTCTATCGGTAAATAAAGTTGCCTAAACAATTGTACCGACGATATCTTTATCGTCGGTAATTGGGCGAAGCTAATTAATTGCGGGAGTAATTCCCGAATTTATTTCCGACGGAAGTCATGTTCTGTCGATATATTTATCGATGGAAATAATTCCGTCGGTATATGTATGAAGCAATTAAATTGCGGGAACAGTTCTAGCAATTTTTGCCGACACCGTAGGATTAGTCGTCGCTATATTCTGTCAGAGATTTTACGCGAAATTCCTTCCCTCCAATTTTGCCGATGGATTTGTGGTTCCGTCACTATATACGAAAACAACGTCGTATTTACCGACGGAATTTTCTTTTCTGTTAGAAAATAGCGTCGGTTTTATTTCCGTCGGTAATATTCCGCCGCTATTCAGTGATTTTCTTGTAGTGACGCATTTATTATTATTATTATTAAATGCCTACCTCATTTCTTTAGCTAATTGTTCTTATGAAAAGGTACTAACAATGTTACATATTCAATTGACCTAAATTTATAAATGAATGTGGTAAATTTCTAGAGTTAATGAACCAATATCATATCCTAATTAACACGCATATTTAACAACCTAGAACACTAATTTCACAAGCTAATAAATTTTTGTATAACCAACATCATATCCTAATTAACACGCATATTTAACAACCTAGAACACTAAGTTCACAAGCTAATAAATCTTCGTAACCTAAAAGACTATGTCCAAAGCTAAATCGATTCCATTAAGTCCTAGCCATTGACACGTTCAGACGAATCACATCATGCAATCCTAAACAAAACTAACATAAAGCATGCAAAATTCACATTTAAACAAAAACACATAATTTATACAACCCTTACCACACTTGGACAATACATTGTCCTCCATGTGAGAAGAACAAACAAACAATACATAAGGTGGGAATAAAAATTAACAAAACAAGAAAAAATGAAAACAATTGAAAATAACAATAAAATAAAAGACAAGGGTTAGAGTATAGAACCCGTCATGGTGATTAAGGTGGTGATGGTGTCGGAGGTGGTAGTTGAACACCTTAAGTCTTAAAATATCTATGAATACGTCGTATGTCCCAGCTCTGGTATCTTTGTTCTCTAGCTATCTCCTTCAACGCCTTGGCATTTTCAGAATGGCTTTGTTAGTGTTTGAAACGGCCTCCATTACCTTCTCCTATCTCGTTGGCTTTTCCTCTTCTGACTCCTCACTGGTTGAGTCCTCCTCTTGCTATTATGGTGCTGAGCTCGAACTAGCCTATCCCGCCTTATTCTTGAAATGAGATTTTCCACTGATATCTCGAAGTTCCATATTGTGGGACTTTAATATTTCAGCTCTCTTTAAGTGAAGAGTGTTAAGAAACTCAAGACGATGGACAGTTAGTCCATTGCAATTAACACCATAATATTCCGCAATGGCCATGACCAAGAACCCCATGCCCAAATTATTGCTTCTCTTTCTTAGAGAAGCAATAATTACATTAAAAATATGGGTAGAGGTGCAGACTTTGTGCTATGATCCATGCACCACAAGATAAAAAGTTCCTTTGTTGAACACTTGTTTGTTTTGCTTTTATCAAATATAGTTTAACACATGAATTTGTTCAATAACAAGTGTTCAGGGCTTCTAATAATATTGTTGTAGGCATTTTTGGCATCAAAGCTCTCTAACCCAATCAGTTCTATCTAATAGTGGATGGCACAAAAGTCATCATGCTAATCTACTATGGTTGAGTTGGGGAATCCACTGATTTCATATAAAATGTCATAATGTAACCCATATGATTGACCCCGCAATCGAAACCATAGGTCCTGAGGGTTGGTTGGCTTATATTGAAGGAAGGTGAAGAATTCTAGGGTTAGTTTCTTATAAACAGGATAATTGAATCGCACAAAATTTTCCCACTGAATTCTTCTACCTAAAGCCTTAATCCATTCTCTCAATCTAATTGTTTCTAACGTATAAAAATCTAAGTATTTAGGCATAATAATGTTCTTTAAACTAAGGGTGTGGTAGCGGTTACCTTCCTCCTCCGAGAAGATAGGGAAAGATGCGTTGTAATTTGCCACCTTGTTTTGTCGTCCACGACTCGATACTTGGACTTTGCCTTTTGGTTGTATGTGCTTAACTATCTGCTTGATGCGTAGTCCTATTGGACTGAGAGTTGTGAAAAGTTTGGACAGAGTTGAAGACTTAAAGATGGGTAGAGAGAAGTGAGAGGAGTTAAGTTCTTAGGTTTAGAGAGAGAGTGAGAAAGTGAAAGGTGTAAGAAAAATGAGGGTGAGTGTAAATATATAGGGTAGAAAGGGCAAAAGGGAGGGAAATTGGAAGAAAAAAATTGAATTCTTTTCCTCATTTCATCCTGAAATCCTTCCATATCTTATAATTACATTATCACCTGCTTGTGCTTTCCTTCCACCACATTACTAAGTCAACTAATCCTCGATTCCCCCAAGATATTCAACTGGATTCAAAAAACACGCAAAGAAAAACAGCATGCAAAACCTATTTACTACAAAAGATGACATAACAAGATGATAAAAACCATGGGTTGCCTCCCATGCAACGCTTCTTTTACCGTTGGTAGCTCAACATACTTATTTTGCTTATGGAAGTTTGAATGAGTTGTGTAATGGTAGCGTGATTATAGGTCTCATAAATTGCAAATGAGCTATCAAACTATGATTTCCACCACCCTTCTTCTTTGTCTTCTTCTTTCGCTTATTCCTTTGAGATTGTGGCCTCTCAGGTGGATTCTTGTGATCAACACTATGTTTAACCTCTCCATGAGACTTGATTCTCTAAATGATATCCATGAAATTGTGAGAACTTCTTCTATCGTTGGACATATTAAAAGACACCTTCTCATTCCCCACCCTTAGAGTCAACTTGCCTTTATCAACATCTATAATAGATCAGCTAAAAATGGTTTTCCAAGGATAATTGGTATTTCCAAGTCTTCCTCTATGTCCAAAATGACAAAGACCATGGGAAAGGTAAATTTTTCCACCTTAATAAGAACGCCCTTGATTGTATCTCTCAGACGGTGAATTAATCGATCAGCCATCTGCACCTCATCATAGTTGGTGCTATTTCTCCTAGCTTCATCTTTTAGCATAAAGTGTAAGGCATCATACTTATGCCAACTCTCAATTTTGCAAAAGCCTTATCCACTGCGACATTACCTATGGTGCAAGGAATGTAAAAATCCTTTGGATCATTTTGTTTTTGTGGTAACGTTGCCATTTCATTAGAGTTCCCCATGCTTTCTACTTCACTCGCCAACTTTTCCAACTCCCTTCTTTTGATTAATCTCTCTCGTATGGATTACATAAGAGTGAGTCATGTTTTCAGCTGCTCTATTACCTTAAGGACTTCCTTCAACTCCATTTCTTTTGATTATTTTCATTCAGTAAGAGATTACAGGTCGATACTCCTTGATTTCTTTTAGATTATTTTCATTTAGTAAGAGATTTTTATTAGCCCTTTTCTTTTCCTTTTCCCTATCTTTTTCAACTTGGTCGAGCTTCTGCTCGGTGGCCTAGGTGATAACTATGATTCTTTCCTTTTGGGTTGTTTCTGTGATACTTGGAAGGTTCCCCACATTTCTTGCAGATAATGCATCTGTCAACTGGCCCATTTGGACTTCCAAATTCTGAATGGAGGATGCATGATTCTTTGTCACTTGTTGAAATTTTTCTTCCGATCTCTTATACACATTATTCATGCTTCCAATCTTATCCAAGATTTTGTCTAATTTGGTGTCTATGGAATTAGGTTTCTTCCTTTGGAACCCAGAAGGCCCTTAAGGTCGAAATTGACCTCCAACATTGTTTGATTACGAAAAGTTTGAGTGATTCTGCGACCAAGGATTGTACGCGTTCGAATAGGGGTTGTTCCCTCCACCACCACCAAACTGTGCTCCTATATACTTAGCTTGCTTCGTTTCATTACTTTGCATTAGGAAGCACTCGATGGTATCATGATTATCCTAGCGTATAGCTCACATCTTTGTTGAATGGCCTTAACATGGGCTAAAGAGGAAGCTTTCATGTTGTAGCTGTTGATTTTTACTTGCATTTTTGTCAATTGGTCAATAACTATAGCCCCCTTCTATTCTCAGATAGTTATGTGTTGTCTACTTCGATCATTCGTACACAGACAGCTGCTACTAGCCATTTCTTCAAGCAACGCCTCCGCTTCATTAACAATCTTTCACATAAGTGATCTGCCCGATACTGCATTTATGGTACCTCTCATGGGTGGATTGACTCCATTGTAGAAGGTTTGTAAAAGAAATTCTTATGGTAGGTTGTGGTGTGGACACCTCCCTTACAAATCCTTATATATCTCCCACGCCTCGTAAAGTGATTCCCCATCACTCTATTAGAAGTTCGTGATTTTTTTTATTATCTTCGTAGTTTTAGTGAGAGGAAAAATACTTATCTAGGAATGCACGTACCAATTGCTCCTAGCAAGTGATACCAAGCTTTGGCTTTATCCCATAACATAAAGGGGAAAAGTCTCATCCTAACGGCATCTTCCAACATCCTATGATATCAGAAGTATCACATATTTCAAGAAAGTTTACTATATGTGCATTGGGATCCTCATTAGTCAGTTCATAGAATTGTACATTTATTTGCAATATGTTTAGTAAGGCCGAGCTTATTTCGAATGAAGGTGCTTCAATAAGAAATATAGCAACACCTTGATTGGTTGCATTAAATCTTAGTTTTATGAAATCCATGAGGGTTGTTGGTTTCCTCCTTGATGAAATTCCTCAGCCATCGATTCTTTAATTTCTTCTTCTTTGTGTTTGGCTCTTCGAGTAACTCATTCCAAGCAAGTGATGTCGAGTGCCAGGGTTTCAGTGATTCGACTTAAACTTTGAGTGATTCTTATGTTCATGCAAATGCATGAACACAAGAGTAATGATAGTGCCTTAGATTATATGAACTAAACTAATCATACTACTCACCAGCAACGACGCCAAAAACTTGTTTATATTGAGAGTTTTAAATAGATTAAAACTTGTTTAGACAAGTTTTAATCTATTTAAAACTCTCAATATACTGCAAGCGCACAGGTTGTGGATGTAGTATGTGAGGTGTCGATCCATCGAGGAGTTTTCGAACTAATCTGATTCTAAGTTATCTTTTTGAACTAATCTAATTCTAAGTTATCTAAGGCGTAAAGAATTATTAAAATGAAATAAAAACTACACAGAAAAGTAAACATATGAAAATGGTTGACTGGAATTAAAATGTAAATGCTAACATGATTATTTTTGAGTTAATACATTTTTGGTCCTAAACTTTTAAAGGGTGGATTACTCTTGAGTTATAATCATTAAACCCTAATTCATAACCCTTAATTGAATTATGAAATTTGCAAGCTCTCAATTAACAAAAAAAACCCACAAATCTAATCAGATCTTAAGCCCTATAATAGACTACCAGGTACTCACACGAGATATCTCTTCGTCTAAATTCCCAATTTGATTATTTACGTGATATATTAGATTGTTTAACTCTCATTACCCAATTTAATCATTTTTTCTATCGGTTCAATTTCTTGATTTGTTACCGATGCATGCAAATACAATAAATAATCACAACACTCAATGTATTAACATCAAAAGAAATGACGTTAACATTGATTCAAGAACAAATCCCTAAAGAAGTTTAGAACATCATCACCAAACCCAAATCCATCACTATCGAATCCATCTTATACATTCCAAAGAAAGAATAATAAAGATGAAATAAACTATCACTTGGAAGGGTTGGAATAGATTGGGAAGACAGCAGCACTGCAACCCTTCTCCTTTTTCTTTTCTCCTTCTTCTCTCTTCTTCTTCCTCCCTCCTTTAATCTTTCTCAAAGTGAAGCTCCCTTTTAAGTCTTCCTTACTTTTTTATAGTCTTTTCCATTTTGGGTAAACCCTAGGGTTTTTCTGGTCCAAAAGTATGAAATATCCCTCAAAAGTCCTGTTTTAGAAGCTGGTGCGCGTCTGCTATCGTACAGGCCATGATTTTGGCACTTAATTTTTTCTTTTTGTCACAATCGTGGCAGACCACCAAGCTTTTGCCAAGATCATGACCCTAGGCCTTACTCCGTGTTTCCTCCAAATTCTCTTCGTTCTTCGATATTTGTTCTGAAATACTAACAAACACAATAAGGCACCTTAAATACACAAAATTTAAGCTCAATATCATGTTCTAACCTATAAAACACTCAAAACACAAATATATAACTAAATAACACAATATTAACCTAAACATACACTAATCATTCAATTTAACAACTAAACACATACTAAACTAGCCACTAAAACATTATGCAATCTACCACTATCATTTATCTTACGAATTGGATTTTGATTTTTAATTTAAATTAATAATTAAACAATTAAAATAAACTAGGAAACAGTAATGATCAAGAACAAGGGAAATTATTTAGAAAACAATCAATATCAAGAATTAGAGGCTAGGTGATGAATCCCCCTAAAACTATTAAATAATGAACCTTTCATCATGCAATTGTTTTATTAATTATTAGATTGTGAAAATTCCTATCATATGTTAGTAACTCTCTCAAGATTACTAACAACCAATCCTAGGTTTATTAACTAAAATTATTTTGGTTAAAGTTTCCAGGATTGCATTACCGATTTGTGAATTCTATTATTAGGTCTAACCCTAATCTAGAGGATTTATGTCGGCCTATCTCTAGATTTGCAATCAACTCCTTTCTATTATGGTATATCTATTCATATATATGATTTCTTAATTTCTATGTTATAAAATCATATTATGTATTAATATTTTGGATATATTAGAATATGCATAAAAAACATAATTGAATCACAATAGATCGATCAAAACAATGGTAATAAATAAAATAATCAAAACATATTGTAACACAAACTATGGTTTATCACACCCAGACTAAAAGGTGTTCAATTACACATAAAAGAAAATGAACTCAAAGATAAATAGGAAGAAAAACAAATAGATAACAAAAGAATCATAATTTTAAATCTACCTTTCTCTTCTATTGAGTGTTCTTGAAAGTTTGAGGTTTGATGTTATAATTTATTGGACCTTTTGATGATTTCTTCACATTCTCCACATTCTTAGATCAATATCGACCCTTATGAACATTCTTCACATCTGGAATCACCTTCAAAAGTCTATTCCCTTAATTTTCCTCCGCTCATATCCTTTTATAGAATAAGGTTCCGGGGACATATACGATCTGATACATGATTGTATAGCAAGTCGTGTATCTACAAAAACACTTAAAATCATGACTTTACATGTTTTGAGAGACTTATACAGCCATATACAGGCTGTGTATCTCCAAATTGCTTCAAATCTTTGTTTTGTGTCATGATTTCACCTGAACTCCTTTTTTTTCTTGAACATAATTATTGCCTATAAATGCACTTAGAGCGAATTAAGTGTCAAATATATAACAAAATTAAAAAATATAAAGCAAACCAATCAATATTGGTTGTATAATTTTACTCAAATTAGCATCTATCAAACATCCCCACACTTAAGCTTTTTCTTGTTCCCAAGCAAATTATAATCAAGATTATAAATCTTACAACATCTATCCTTCATTAATCTTAACCTGTCCATTCAAACTATAAATCATCATATCATATTAATCAAATTAACATATAAGTGGAATCAAGTTATCCTAAAACTAACTTTGTAAGTCAATATTAATAATAAGATAAAGGCTAACAATTATAAAGGCTAATAATTAGGCTAAAAATAATATAAAGTCTTATACACAGGGTTTAAGTTTCAAAAAAGTAAATAATGTAAATGACTTTACACATTTTAAGAGACTTACATAGCTAAATACAAGGTTGTATATCTCCAAATTGCTTCAAGCCTTTGTTTTATATCACGATTTCACCAGAATTCCTCTCATTTTTATCCATAAAGGCAATTATCACCTATAAATGCACTTTGAGTGAATTAAGTACAAAATATACAACAAAATTAGAAAATATCAACCAAAATACATCAAATATGGGTGTATAATTATAGTCAAATTAGCATCTATCAACAACCACAAATAAAAAAAAATACATAACACGAACGCAATCTTCTCACTTACATAATTTAAGTTGATATGGCCAAGTATCATTATCATTTCTTACTGAACTATAATTATGTATTTATAGTACCTTGTAAATATCTTAGATTCCACCTCAACATATTAGTGCTTCTTTTAAGCATTAAACATGTATTTGCTAACAACACTACCATATGAAATACCGTAGCGAGTGCATATCATAACATACATAATGCTATCAATTGCTTTAGAATAAGGAACATGAGACATGTAATTAACATCACAATCTATTTGATAAGTGAGCAACTAAAAGCCTTAAATGATCTTTGAGATGAGTATTGACATGTTTGACATTATTTTTGTCAAATCTCTGCTAAACTTCCTTAATATAACTATATTCAATACAATGTCCTTTTCTCTCTACCTTAAAGGATCTTTATATTAATAATTTTCTTTGTGGCTCCCAAATCTTTAATTTCAAACTCACTACTCAACAAGGATTTCAATATGTTAACTTCATATATATCTTTAACAGTAAAGAAGCATATCATTAACATATAATAGTAAAATAAGTGAATAATGCATTTAAAAATCTTTTCTAATTAGTATGAGAGTAGCTATGACCAAACATAAATGGGTCCATATGTTTATACATTTTCTAGGTGTCAATTTTAACTCAAACATAGAGTAATTCAACAAGAAATCTAATAAAAACATAAATTATTCCATATGAATATACTATTTAAGTTCACTATTCCATTTTTTTTAGCATACGTAGCAATAAAAGCAAGTAAAAAACTAACAGAATTGTATCTTACAACATGGAAAAAAATATCATTAAAGTCAACTCCTTTTTTGTAGCTACACCTTTTTTTTGCAACTAATTGAGAGATTTAGATCAAGTTCAAATTATAAAAGATGAAGCAGGATAGGTGTTTGTGGCTGAAAATGACATCAAGCGAAGGGGGAAGAGGTACTTCTTTAGTCTTTTTAATGAAGGCGTAGAGGATAATATCTTGCTAGGTGATCTTAGCAAGTTTAAAAGGTATCGTAACTTTACTGTAGCCAACATATTACAAGGGAAGAAATTAAAAGGGCTTTAAGAGAGATGAAGAGTTTAAGGATAGTAGGGCCTGATAAGATGCCCATAAAGTTGTGGAATGCATAAGAGAATAAGGTCTTACTTGGCTAGCCAAGTTTTTTAATGTGATCCTTAAGTTCACCAAAATGCCAAATGAGTGGAAACTTAGTATACTAATTCCTTTATACAAAAACAAAAGGGGCATTAATAGTTGTAACAACTACAGAGGCATCAAACTACTTAGTCACACAATGAAGATATGGGAGAAGGTGATTGAGAAGAGAGTGAGAAAGGTTATTACTATCTCAAAGAATCGGTTTAGATTTATGCCAGGAAGGTCCACAATAGAAGGGTTACATCTCCTTAGAAGATTAATGGAATATTATAGGAAAAGACAATGTAACCTATATATGGTTTTTATTTATTTAGAGAAGGCATATGATAGGATACTTAACGAAATCATGTGGAGATGTTTAGAAGTTAAGAGAGTTCCTATGAAATATATGCAAATTATTATGGATATATATTTAAGTGTAAAGACTAGTGTTAGGACATCAAGAGGAGATATAGATCATTTTTCTATTGATATTGGACTGCATCAAGGTTCCTTATTGATTCTGTTTTTCTTTGTAGTAGTATGGGATGAGATCACCAAGAAAATCCAAGGGGATGTGCCTTGGTGTATGTTGTTTGCTGATAAAATTATTTTAGTAGATGAGATAAAAGAGGGCGTTAATGTCAAGCTAGAACTCTGGAGGGATACGTTAAGAGTTAAAAGGCTTTAAACTAAGCAGGACTAAGATTGAGTACTTAGAGTATAACATTTCTGGTCATAGGGTGGCATTAAATGTAAAGGTAAAGATTGGTTCAAAAGTTATAACACAAAAGAATGTTTTAAGTATCTAGGATATGTCCTATAAAACAATAGAGAGATCGATAAAGACATAGTTCAACGTATTAGATTAGGGTGGATTAAATGGAGAGATGCATTAGGATTTTTATGTGACAAGAAGATACCACTCAAGCTTAAAGATAAACTCTATTGCTTAGCGATTAAGCCAACCATACATTATGGAACAAAGTGTTGGCTCATCAAATAAGTGCATAGTCATAAGCTAATGGTGGCGGAGATGAGAATGCTCCATTGGATATGTAACATTACTAGAAGGGACAAGGTTAGGAATGTAATGGTAAGAGACAAATAAAAGGTAGCTAATATTAATGGTAAGTTAAGAGAGATAAGGCTTAAGTAGTTCAGACATATTAAAAGGAGACCTCTGACGCTTTAGTATGAAGATGTAAGAAGATTATACTTAAAGATTATAAGAGGAAAAGATGAAGGCTTAAGAAGAACTAGGGGAGGTGATTAAGAATGATATGGCTGTACTGAAACTTACTGAGGACATGATCCTTAATAGAAAATTGTG
The DNA here is from genome assembly GCA_026874005.2 of Erythroxylum coriaceum. Taxonomy (NCBI): domain Eukaryota; kingdom Viridiplantae; phylum Streptophyta; class Magnoliopsida; order Malpighiales; family Erythroxylaceae; genus Erythroxylum; species Erythroxylum coriaceum. The sequence continues at coordinate 2,239,077 of JANQAP020000258.1, forward strand.
GCATAGTAAAATACCAATAAAGGATCTAGAGTAGAGAAGTCTTTTTCATTCTCATAAGTCTTTTAAAAGTTTTCTTCGAGTCTTATGGCTTTTATTCAGCCTAAATATTTGAGATGTAGTATTTTCTTCTAAGTTAGTTAACCTAAATACTTCCCTAATTAGCCTATATATTTTCTTGTAATGACTTGTTGGATTTATTTATTAACCTGTCTTCTTTCCTATTTGTGTATTTATTTACTTGTTTTATCTTTTATTGTAACTCTTTAACTTGTTCTATATTTATTGTATTATTTATTTTATTTCTTATTTTTATATTTTTCTTTATACAAATTTATTTATTAAATACTTTCCTACATAGCCTAAATATTTTATTTTAGTGACTTGTTGGATTTTTTTATTAACATGTCTTCTTTCTTGTTTGTGTATTTATTTACTTGTTTTATCTTTTATTTTAAGTCTTTACCTTGTTTTATATTTATTTTATTACTAATTTTTATATTTTTATTTATACAAATTTATTTATCATCATCATCATCATCATCATCTTCTGTTAGGTTTATTTTTATTTTATTTTTAATTATTATTTTAATATTTTAATATGTATATGTATGGATTATTTTTCTTTTCTTTGTTATTAGGGTTTATCGGAAACAGTCTCTTTACTAATTAGGAGTAAGGTTTCGTACTACAGGACCTCCCAAACCCTATGTTTCAATGGCACTTTTATTGCGTGGTGGTTGTTGTAAGTTTTTGCAACTAATTGAGCCTTATTCTCCACATCTTCAACTCTTATAATGTTACATTTCTTAAATACGCATTTGTAAATTGTGACCTTCATCTTTAGTGGCTATATTACCAACTTCTATGTAACATTATTTTAGGGACTTTATCTCCTTATACATACTAATAACCACTTAGCATAATACCATTGTATTGTGTAAGTGACTATATTATTATAATGCAATATAAAGTACCACTTTATATAAACAATCGAGAATTGCAGGGATTAGATAGTGCAAGTTATTGTTCCCTTACCCAAGCAAAAGTCTTAAAGAGGACATGTTGCTTACGCTTAGATTGCTCTTTAGATACTATTATGTTCCTTTTTTTCTAGATATCATACACTAGTTTACCAACGAACATTAAGAAGTGAGTAAACACCTCCTTGTTATGCCGTCTCATATAGGAGATCCAAGGCAATGTTTCTATCTACATAGTATGAGGACAATTGACTTGAAATTATCGAATACCTCATTCCACTAGAAAGTTGAGTATTTACATTAGAAGAATAACTAGCTTATGAATTCAGGACTATTATGGCAAATATAACTCATGTTGAGAGCTATGTGGGTCCCTTGAATTCTATCACACGTTAAAAGGTTTCCATTTACAACAAGGTAAAGTATGGACAAGATTTTTGGGATAGCTTAAGGAAACCAAATCAATTTACACCATTCAACCTTAGGAGCTCTATTCCTCAAATGTTTCCCATATGAGGAATTGCAGAAGATACTCATGGAGTTTATGGTCTATATAATCCTATCACTACTCCTAAAGTTAAGTCAGTAACCAAGTACTATAGTTGAGAGCTCCTCCTTTGTGTGTTGGTATAAGTTAAAGAGAATCTCTTAAATGTAACAGCCCTAGACCACCCGCTCACAGATATTGTCCACTTTGGGCCTTGGCCCAGCCAAGTCCTCACGGTTTTGTTCTTCCCGCACACTCGCTCGAGAAAATGGGTCTTTGAGGGAGAGGTTTTCGTAGCCTTATAAGGCCTACTTCGTTTCCCTCTCCAATCGATATGGGAATCTAACGTTCCACCCCCCTTAGAAGCCCAACGTCCTCGCTGGCCCACAGGCTTGGATCCACCCCCTAGAGGCCCAGCGTCCTTGCTAACCCTCAGGCCTAGATCCACCCCTTGGAGGCCCAGCGTCCTTGCTGGCATACTGATCCAGGTACTGGCTCTGATACCATTTGTAACAGCCTTAGACCACTTGCTCACAAATATTGTCCGCTTTGGGCCTTAGCCCAGCCAAGCCCTCACGGCTTTGCTCTTCCCGCACACTCGCTCGGAAAAATGTGTCTATGAGGGAGAGGTATCCATAGCCTTATAAGGCGTACTTCGTTCCCTTCTCCAATCGATATGGGAATCTAACATCCCACCAACTATGGAGGCCCAGTGTCCTTACTGGCACATCGGTCCGAGTACTGGCTCTGATATTAGGGATTGACTGGTAAGAGAGACATTGCTCTAGAGTTGATTGTTTTAAGAAAGAGGTGGAGTTTGACACTCAGGGTCGAGGAGATGACATAGGAACCTGAGGATGATATAAGATGCCAGTACCCCCATTTATTTGTATCCTCAACTTAGGAGTTTCGAGGACGAAACTCTTTTGAGGGGAGAGGACTTGTAACGTCAGACTCTCTGAGTTTTTGTATCGGTCTATACTCGGAGACACTACTATATATTGATACATACATGGTTGTAAATGAGTTCAAAAATGTATTTGAATCCTTTCGGTATATATGCCAGTGATATAAAATATTATATACCCTTACATGAACTTAGAGTTCATTGGTAAACGAAACCTTTGAGATTTTTGATATATTCAGGACAATACCACACGTGGGTAGTCTCTATTTTGTTCTTTTGTTGTATAGTGGCTCATGATTATGTTGATATGTTTTATAATTTTGTAAATTAACTCTTGATTGTCTTGTGGTCTGTAAATGACTTTATGTATGAAACTTTTATATTGTTGCTGGGATTGCTTTTGAGTGGACTTAAAAGTCCAAAAGTTGTGGTTGAGTTTTAATGTGATTTTATAAGTGCATTTGAAACTGATTTATCGGTGTTTTTCATTTTGGGATTTTCAAAATACAGTCGTTGTGCTGCCGAAATGTTTTTTTTAAGATATCCAATTAGCCTTGCATAATCAGGTTAAGGGTACTGTGAGTATCCTTAACCCTGGTATGCGGCGGTTGTCATGTACCCGATGTGGTTCCGGGTCGTGACAGTTAAATTGGTACATTGAATGACTTCCTTGAATGTAACCTTTTGAAATATGATTCCTTTAGATGATAGAAAGCATCAACCTCACATAAGGGTCCCATGGTACTTTTATTATCAAACAATATAGCTTTTAGCTTAAATATGTTCAACATTGTCAAAAAGTATCATATTTTGGCTTATAGCTCTATAAATTCACTTTCCTTAAGTAGTTAGCATGGATCTAATTAACCCTAAATGACTCCTTATCTATTACGATTCTCCATATTCTCTTCAATATCATAAATTTTTTGTTTAACTTTAAAGGAACCACACCTAGACCACCTTCCTACTTAGGTAGACATATTTTCTTTATTATAAATTTTGTTAGATATGCTCCACTAGCATTTCCATTCCAAAGGAAGCATATGAGCATTTTCTCAATAGATTTAATCAAGCTAACTAGAAATACTAAGTGTGCATCCTAGCAAAAGTGTAAAAAGTTCAAGATGGACTGAATTAGTGGGATTTTACCAACATAATAGAGGGATTGGTTGCACCAGCCACCTAGCCTCTTTTAAATTCTTTCATTTATGGGAATAAAATAATTATAGGCTAGTATCTTATATGTTATACAAATACTAAGATATGAAATGGGAGTTGATTAACTTAAATACCTATTAAATTAGTGATCTAGTATGACATGTGGGAAGCAGCACTGCAAATGAACACCTAGCTTGTAACGCCGAAGTCTTTGAGCCCTTTTTGTATTGGTTTGTACTTAGAGATACTACTGTATATTGATATATACATGTTTGTATAG
>JANQAP020000258.1:2309296-2329831 GCA_026874005.2 Erythroxylum coriaceum
ACAAGGATATGCTATAGGGAGGAAGCGAGTATCGGGAGACATATGTTATCTAACTCCAAGAGCTGGATCCATGTAGTCCATGCATATAATTTATAATAGACAAATCAGTATTTACATCCAAAATTTGTTAACAATCTTATATCGAATCTTGAATATTTCTCTTACACAAACTCTCACGAGCAAATCGTCGAATACATTGAGTGCGTAAAAGAAATGAACAACAACATAGTTTATAGTGGTTCGGACAATCCCCTTGGGATCCCTACTTCCACTTCTTCAAGCAACTGCTTGAAGTTCCACTATAAAACCTACAAAGTTACAAGATTACAAACTATACGCTACGACCAACTAGGAATTCTAAGAACTAATCAAGTCAGTTCAACAATCTTCTATCTATTGTTGATCTTGATCGCATTTAGAGATAACACTAGAAACTCTAAGAGATTTGCAAAAATTGAAATCAAAAACACGTAAATCAAAGATGAGAACTTGGTGTATATATATAAGCAAGTAACAAAAAAACCCGATAATAACTAACTATAACTAAATAACAGACAACTGCTTCTACTTCTCAGCATGTGAAATGATGGAATTGTCCCTGTTAAGTGGTGTTGTGCATTTTTGGACGTAAGCGACATCGTTTGGTTCTAGTTTGGTTTAATACTTGTCAACTAAACTAACTATTGCCAAAATAATCCTGCATTTAAATACGTGGACAAATATTCCTAATGACGTATAATCAATTGCAATAAACTAATATTCGTGATTTATTCATCAATTCACCCTCCTAAATCATGAACAGATGAAAGCATGTACATACATAGGTATTAGTAGTGGACAAAAATTATCAGAAGTCGTACCTATTAGCATACCTATAAAAAGTTAACCATACGTTTACTTTCGTTTAGGCAATTTGGGGTGCATAAATAAGCAGCAGCTCCATGCATACGTCATACTTCTTTTGGGTGACCCTTTTCGTGCCAAAATCAACTAGATTTTCATCTCCTCTAATCTTTTCCAGTAGAACTTTAACACTTTCAACCTTCTCACAAATAAAGTGATGCCTCACATCTATGTGTTTGGTTCTATCGTGGTATTTAGGATATTTTCCTAGAAATAATGCACTCTGACTGTTAGTGAAGATAGTGCTATTAATCTGCAGTTTTAGCTCACCAACAATTCCTTTAAACCATAGTGCTTCCTTTACTGCTTCTGATATAGCTAAGTACTCAGCTTCAGTTGATGACAATACAATGGTAGGATGAAGTTATGTTTTCCAGCTTACACAACAATCATTCATCATAAAATAGTAGGCACTAGTTGATCTTCTGTCATCTGAATTACTGGCAAAATCAACATCTGTGAATCCTATAATGCTAACTTCTTTCGCTCCATTTGCTTTGAAGTATAAGCCATGCCTGATAGTGTACTTGACATATCTCAGTAGATGTTTTAGAGTAGACCAATGCTCCATCCCAGGGTTCGTCATGAACTTGCTAAGGTTGCTTATAGCAAATGACAAGTTAGGCCTGTTGCAGATCATGGCGTACATTAGTGACCTTATACCAACATTATAAGGCTTGTCTTTCATCAATTCCTTATTTTCGTCAGTTGTTGGGCAATCTACAGAAGTGAGCTTGAGATTTTCTGCTAATGGAATGTGAGCAAGCTTTACATCAAGCATGGAGAACTGCTTTAACACTTTCTCTATGTAGGTAGATTGGTGCAGCCACATTTCTTTACTCTGTTTGCTTCTCACAACCTTAATGCTAAGAATTTTCTCCACTTCACCCATTTCCTTCATCTCAAAGTTTGCTTTTAGCTCTTGCTTGACTTGTATAATTCTTTCTTGTTCCCTGCAAGTGATCAGCATGCCTTCTATATATAAAAGCAATAGGATTAAGTCATACCTTTCAATGTCTTTGTAATAGAGGCATGTATCAAAATTGCTTCTGGTGAATCCCATTTCAGTCACAACTTTGTTAAAGTGCTTGTTCCACTACCGTGGTGCTTGTTTTAGGCCATAGAGTGACCTCTTTATCAAGCAAACATGCTGTGGATAATCCTTACTCTCATATCCAGGAGGTTGCTTCGTATATATCCTCTCCTCGAGTGAGCCATATAGAAAAGTTGTCCTAACATCTAGCTATTCTACTATCCACTCAAACTCATTAGCAAGAGCAAGAACAAGTCGAATAGTTTTATACTTGGCAACTGAAGCAAATATATCATTATAATCAATTCCTAACTTCTGTGAACAACCCTTAGCAACTAGCCTAGCTTTAAATATAGGAGGTTTATTAGGATCTACATCAGTTTTTATCTCATAACCACTTACAGTCATTGATTCTGCCTTTCAAAGGTCTAGGTACCAAAATCCAGGTGGAATTATTTATAAGTGAGTTATATTCATCATTCATAGTACCATCCCTATTATTAACATTTATACTACTCATGGCTTGTTCAAAGTTTTCAGGAATCTTATTCTTTATCTATTCAACAATTAACATAGCAAATTCAACTAAGTTACCTTCTGCATACCTTTTATTAGGGATGATATACCTTGGTTCTCTATTCTTTGTTAATTGGTAGTTTTTTACGTCTTGTTGCTTGCTGCCATTTGAATCTCCTTGTGCTTGGGTACTGCCATAATCATTTGTTGGAGAATCTTCTTCAGTTTCAGATTGATCATCCTCACTTGCTTCTGTTGTATCTGTTGAAGATATTTCATTACATAAAGTTGAAGGTTCATTAGTGTTAGGCTCATAGGATGTAAATGTAGTGGTATTACTTCTCTGTTGTGAGTTTTCAACTGATTTATCCTTTACTAATGGATATTTAGCTTCATCAAACTTCATATCTCGAGAAATAATAATTTTACCTATACCATTCTTAATTACAACCACCTTGTAACCTTTTGTGCCTTGTGGATACCCTAGAAAGATTCCCTTCACAGTCCTAAGATCAAGCTTCCCATCCTACACATAAACATAGGTTATTGTCCCAAATGTTGTTAAATGATCCATGGCTGGTTTTTTATTTGTCCAAAGCTCTTCAGGTATCTTTAAGTTAATTGCTGCACTTGGTGATCTATTGATAAGATAGTAGGCTATAAAGATAGCCTCTCCCCAATACCTGTGACTCAGCCCTGATGTGTGTAGTAGGCTTCTTGTCCTTTCAAGGAGGGTTCTGTTCATTCTCTCCGCTATCCCGTTCTATCGTAGGGTGCCCTTAACAGTCCTCTGCCTTTTCATGCCAGTTTGTGAGCACAACTCACCTTTGATTGCAATACTCCAATCTGTTATCTGTTTTTAAAGCCTTCACTTTATAGTTGGATTGAAGTCTATTCTTGTTTTCCACTGCTTAAAGGCTTCAAAGGCTTCATCGTTAGACCTTAATATGCATACCATAGCTTTCTACTGTAATCATCTATTATTGTCATAAAGTATCTGTTCCCAACTTCTGTTGTAATGTTTGAAGGCCCCAATAAGTCCAAATACACCAACTTTAGAGGTTGGTGGCTCTGTGAGTGGACTTGCTGAAGCTTTCTCTATGTTGCTCACCTGTAAGACAGCCTTCACAAATATATTTGTAGTTAATTTAGCAAATTTTATAATACCTTGGTCAATCATCTTGTTTATAGAATCATAGCTCAGATGTTTGAACCTTTTGTGCCACAATTTTGCTGCTTCTTGTTGTTTGGCCAAGGCATGTTCCGTAATGTTTGCTTCTGTAGTAGCTTTCACATAGTAAAGGCATCCTTGCTTCTTGGTGCTTGTGAAGACCACCTTATCACCTTTGCTGATAGTTTTAATCCCATTCTTTGATGCTATATCACATCCTAAATCATCAATGTGCCTTCAGATAGGATATTTCTTCTCGTTCTTGGTATCTAGCACACATTATTAACCTTTGTGAGTTGTCCTTCGTGATTTCTCAATGCCATCTAGCCTCTTCCACCAATGTTCAACATGTCATAATCACCCATCTTCACCACTTCATCTTCTTGAGTTTCTAATTCCATTATAAGCTCTTCGTTAGGAGTCCCATGAACTGTGCAACCAGAGTCCAATATCCAAGTGCTGCTGCTATTTTCATCTTGCTGACTCATAACTATCATCTATGCAAACTGAAAATTTGCTCCTTCCACAACTGCTGATTCATTTTCTTGGTTCCCATTCTTCTTTTCTTCTGCTATTCTGTTCCTACACTCCCTTAGGTAGTGCCCTTGTTTCTTGCAAAAGTAACATTTGTTTGCTTTCTTTAGTTTTTCTCTTTCTTCCTTAGAAAGATTAACTCTATACTTCTTGTTATTCCCATGTTGCTGACCCTTCTTTCCTTAACTTGATGATGCTTTTACAAACAACACTTCATTTCTAGTCCTTTTTTTGGAAAATGAAGTCTCACCCTCATTGTCTCGTAGATAGTCAATAATCTTCTACTTAATTAAAGTCAATAATCTTTTGCTTAATTAAGTTCTCAGTATTGAAGTTTGTCATCTTCTTCACGTATTGTAGTTCATCAGGTAAAGAAAACAGAAGTACAACCTTCACCTGATTCTCACTTATCTTAACATTGTAAGATTCTAGTTTTTGAATAAGTTTATATAGCCTATCTAGATTATCATCTAGTGACTGACCACTCATCATCTTGAAATTAAAGAGATTTCCAAGGAGGTTTACCTCATCAGGTTCTAAAGATGCTTTGTAAGTTTCTTCAAGTCTTTTCCACAAATCCTTGGTGGTGGTAACATACACAACGGTCTCTTTACTCTAGGTGCTAGGTGAAGCCAGAGTTCACCATAGGCAATTTCTTCTGCCTCCAGGATCTTGTCTTTGGGAGTTGCTTCCGGCTACTTGCCTTCTATTGCACGGAGACAACGGAGCTTCATCAAGAGGGCTCTCATATTCTTTGCCACATTATGAAATCCCCTTTCCCATCCTAAATCTCGACATTAACTCTCAAGGTTGCCATCAATTGATTATGGAAATGCTCTGATACCAATTTGTTAGCAATCTTGTATCGAATCTTGAATATTTCTCTCACACAAACTCTCATGAACAAATTGTCGAATACATTGAGTGCGTAAAAGAAATGAACAACAACACAGTTTATAGTGGTTCGGGCAATCCCCTTTGGATCCCTACTTTAACGTCTTCAAGCAACCACTCGAAGTTCTATTGTAAAACCTGCGAAGTTACAAGATTACAAATGATACGCTACAAGCAACTATGGAATTCTACGAACTAATCAAGTCAGTTCAACAATCTTTTATCTATTGCTGGTCTTGATCACATTTAGAGATAGCATTAGAAACTCTAAGAGATTTGTAGAAAATTGAAATAAAAAATACGTAAATCAAAGATGAGAGCTTGCTGTATATATGTAAGTAAGTAACAAAAAAACCCAATACTAACTAACTGTAACCAAATAACAGATAGCTGCTTCTAATTCTCTATACGTGAAATGACGAAATTGCCCCTATTAAGTGGTGTTGTGCATTTTTGGACTTAAGCAACGTCGTTTGATTTTGGCTTAGTTTAATACTTGTCCACTAAACTAGCTGCTGCCAAAATAATCCTGCACTTAAATACTTGGACAAATATTCCTGTGAACGTATCATCAATTGCAATCAACTAATATTCATGATTTATTCATCAAAATTCTTTTGTTATTTCAGTTGAAACTTGTTACTGATTGTCTTAACATCTATAAACTCATAAATTTGAATCATTCTTTTTTTTTAAATTCTTCTATTTGAATTTTATTTGTCTTTCAATTGGCATACTATGATCTATGCTATATGTTTCTAGTATAGTTTATAATATGTAGGTTGTGTTATAGAATGACAATTTTGAGTTTATAATTTACAGGATACTTGTGTGTGAGTTTAGTTTAAAAATATGTGACTACATGACCACTTATTCCTTCCTCGTTTTGTAACAACCACTTACTTGTTTATCTCCTCTCTTTCTTTCAATATCGACGCCAATTGGTTCTATTCATGATAAATAAAAGGGAACTAAAAATAAAGGAGAAGAAAGAATAATAAAATTGAAACAAAGCGATTTAATCCCTAATTTCTAATTTATAGATTTTTTAAAATTTAGAGGGTCAACTAGAATGCCACTTTGGTATGAATTTAAGAATACTTTGTTTAAGTTCTTCCAAAAAAGGAAATTATCAAGAAATTTGATATATTGTGATTGTATACCAATTAAGGTATTTTGAAGGTTAAAGCTTAAAAATGAAAGTGTCTTCCCTAACTACATTACTGCTGCCTTGGTTTTAGAGAATGGGCAGAGAAGACAATAGCATAAGTTAAAACAGGTAGGACAAGATGGTTCTTTGCTTCTTATAAATTTACAGAATTAATAGGAAACGCTTTGACTTGAGTTGGTTTTGGAAATGCAAGCTCCTTTGTACGTACTGCAGGTTTGTCGTATTTAGTCCAAGTAAGTACAGACAAGTGCCTATCTCAAATTTGGTGAATACTCAATTAACTAATTAATTAATGCATTTAGTATTGGAACTTATTATTCAGCTAGTTTAACTACTCTTGTCAGCTTTCAAGTTCAAAGTTAAAACCAGCCCCCTTAACGGTATAGTTTGACAAAAATGTATTTGAATTCACTTCGATGTTTACATTTAATGGTAGTTTAATTCATATGGTAGCATTCTACTTGGCAACTTGATAGTAAATAAGTTGGTTTCAAGTTCTTAATACAGGAGAGAAGAAAAACATATGTGAAAGTGTTAACTTGAAGATATTCCAGACATGTTCTTATAGCTTCATTTCATCTTATGTTAGAGATACGAACCTATATGGATGGATTTATACTTAGTTTGAATGGTGTTAAATACTAGCTAGCACTCATCTTTCCCATCCTCTTTCATGGTTATTTATGATACCTGAAATTGAGTTGGCTATCTCAAGAAAGGTGTGACATGAGTTACTAACTCATTGGCTTCTTTTCCCATTTGAAAAAAGTCCTTACCTACATGAGAATTGTGCATGAGTACATGCAATCTTCATGAAAGCCTTACAGCACAACCACTCTTGTAACCACCACGTGTTTGATTATAACCACCGTAAGAGGATTGGAAGCAGAAGAAGAGAGAAGATGCATGGAGTGTACGTACGTGTTAATTAGTATCAGAATGAGAAGAAAATGAAATGAAGTGGTCCCTTAGATTTCATAGATTGAATTCAAACATGGGGCATGAGACAGTCTCCCTGTGTCTGGTCCTCGGGTTAAACACAAGCGTCTTTGGTTTCTTTGAAAATGATAAAACGGTGAAGACAAACTTTACAGAGAGAAAAACGGACGACGTATGTGAAAATCAAGAGAATCACAGTTATCAGATATATAAATACAGCAAAAGAAGGCTGAGGAATGAGGTAGTGTCAGTCACAGTCAGTAAGCCATTGTATTAATTACAAGTTGATTATATGATTCACTTGAAACACATGACCTGACCTTCAACGCCACGCAACGTTCCTGTAATTTATTATTGATTAAATAGCCTCTAATGTACCTTCCAACGCACCCAATGACATGTTAAGTTTAAAGAAAAATAGAAATGAACACTTCCAATGTGAAGTTAAAAGACACTGCCTTGTTATCTGTACGGTAACATTTGCAGGTATTAAAAAAAGGAACAGAGAGAGAGAGAGAGAGTCGCAGCTTTCATTTGAAATCTCTGTTCCTTCCATATTACGAGGTTGCACGCCTCTGAGTCTTAATTACTTCTTCTGCCCTCTCTCTCTCTCTCTCTGTAACACTCACCGTAGTCCCCCACGCACTAACCCATAAAGATTCTGCGGTATTGGCTCCTACCAGCGCCAAAAAGCATTCTCTTGCTTCAACTCTCACCTTCCACACTCCGCAATTACCTGATATTCATTCTAGACGCTCCTCTCCTCTGTATCTACCTATAGTGTTATATATATATATATAAGGCCACCCAAATTCAGTGATTTGATTATTATATTGTCGTCTGTGAGTTTTCAAACTGAGGAGAGAGCTGCTTGTGGTGCATTGTTATCTGTCGCAAAGGTCCAAACTTTCACTTCTCTGTATCGCCAAATCATAACTCTCCTCATAACTAAACAATCATATTTCCAGCCAGTCAGTATAAAAGCTGTTATTTGAAACCAAAATGGGCCCTTGATGAATCTTTTTCCTTTCTGATATACAGACCTCTTTCTTGTCTCAGACTACGACCCTGCGACCACCAACAAACAAGGAAACGTTGTCATGACCTTGTCCTGTTTCTGTTTGTTGTTCAAAACTTGAAAGTTATTGTACTCCTTGACTGTAACCAAAAACTACTTACCAATACAAAGGCACTTTGAGAAGGTATCGACTTAGGAGGACTCCAAGCAAAACCAAGGTAGTGTTGCATGGATAAAGTAGCTACGATAACGACATTGACAACCAGAAGACCAAGGTGGCAATACCCACAAGCGCCTCCAACGCCAAGAATCCTCCATTTACCACGCAGGCCTCGGAGGAAGCCAAATGCAAAGGCCAATGCCAACAAGAACTGTTTACAAAGAGATAGGAAGGGGAGACTGGAGACTTTGTTTGATCAAGAAAGGGAATTTACAAGAGACGGTGCTCCAGTAGTGGTGGTAAGTAGATACAGGGATGATCAGAGTCGGGAAGAGAGGAGACAGAGAGTGGAGGAGAGAAATCCTGTGCTAGTGGAGGAAGAGAAGTGGAAGTTTCAAGCTGAAATGTTAAGGGCAGAGTGTAATTTGCTGAGGATGGAGAGAGAGATTGCTGTGAAGAAGATGGAGAGGAGAAGGGTCCAAATGGAGACGACTTTAAGATCTGCGATCCAAACTCTAATATCTGTTAGTATTTTCTGATACTTCTTTGTCCTTTAGTTTGATCAGTTTGAATATCTTAACTTGCTTGGGTTTCGAGTGGCGTCTTCTTACGGACTGAATAACAATGACATAGTGAAGAGTTTGCTTTAGGAAACACTGTTCTGCTTACACGCAAGGCTTGACGTAGCTGTGAGGCCACAGTTTAAAACTTTTCTCTATTCGTTTTCACTTCTCTTAATTAATATCATTCATGTTTGATTGCTGAGGCAAGATGGAAAAACATGGAAGTGGAGATTTAAAAGCTTGTGCTTGGATCCATGTGAGGCTTTGTAATTCAGATTCAGATGTTACACATCTTTCCTAACAGACTGCTCTGTATGGAAGCTGAGAGTTTATGGGCAAAGAGAACATTCCATCGTTTTCAAGCTTAGAAGTCCTTGGATTGAAATCTTTTGTCGGGTTGCCAGGAAACAGGAAGTGAATGATAAAAGATTATCAAAATTGAATTTTGATAGTAGATTTGAAAAGACGGGTTCTATATGAAGATTAGGCGGCGTAAGCTTTTCATTGCTATAAACAAACAACAAAGTTACTTGCAAACTCCATCTTGATTGTTTTTCATCTTTTGGTACCAAAACATTCGAACTTGCTTCACAACTTTCTGTTTAAATGTTTGAACTTTATGAAGTAACCTGTAGTTAATCCAAGTATATTCTTTCCATTCAAACGCCTGGTAATGAGTTCCTTGGATCGATAACAAACGTGAAAATATCAATAAGACTATTTATCTTCATTAGTCTGTTGAATCAGAATTCTATTCATTAACAGCATTTAGTTTTCCAAGAATGGCCTGAGTTTGTCCTTTTTTTTTTCACACAGTAGTTCTATTAAATTTTAGTGACTTTGGCGTGGTTAATGACTTGTAGGGGAAAGAAAGGATTTCAGAAGGGAAGAATGCGAGAACTGTATTGGAGGAAGAGATTCAGGAATTAGCTGAGAAACTGGAGAAGTTGCAGAGAAGATCACTAGGGAAGGATTTACGATTTCAAAAGTGTAGTAATTTTGACAAACAAGCATCCCATCTTCGGAGACAGCTAGAGAAGTTTGCAGCAGAATCAGATGACATATGTGTAAAGGAGATTCAAGAGAACTGTAAAGCAAGCTTGCCCATCACAAATAGTTTCAGTTTCATTGAGAATTCTGCTTTCATGCACAGTTACAATGTATAATACAATTTCCTTCTCCTATTGCTTCACCATCTTAATATCTTCTGACATCTATCTTAAATTCACATCAATCAGTTGGTTAACATACTATTTTCTAGTTCTAGAATAAAACAACTACTTGAGAATCGTTGAATCTTTTGATGCAATTCTATAGGTTACTATCATCTGGCTTTCTCTTATGTGAATATTTACTTCCTTTTTCTTGAAATTCATGTAAACCCAATCCACAAAACTCATTCCATTCAAGCAGTTGTTTCATAACTGATATCTCCTAATTTATTTCTGGATATTGGTTATGTGGATTCGGTGGATTTTGCATTTGGATAATTGTTCAATTCCATCGCCACTGTGATATGAGTTATACTTTTGCTCCTTTTATATTGTTGTCTTATTTGTTGTTCACCTTCAACTCATGTCTCTGTGTCTCTTAATTTCCATCTCAACGAATATGCAGATGGAGATTCTGAGAAGGAAAATGGAGGCATTAGCGAAGGGAACTATCTTAGAGAATATGGAAGATGAGTACCGTTCCATACTCTCTACAGCCAATAGTTCTGCTGCCAGTTCTGCCTCAACATCCAAGCGAATAGAATTGCCTGGAATGTCAACATCCTCAATAAGAAACCAAAGCAAGGTGAAGTATTTTATCTTTATAATAATAAGAGATATTCTATAGGCAAAGGCAAAGGTTTTAGAAAAATAGGAGCTTCTCACTAGTGGTAGTGGCTTGGTCTACATTGAGGCCAGAGGTGTATTCGATTGTGGAATTTGTTGCTGTCCATGGTATTTGACTGGTAATTCTTTTCACAGGCTACAAGGCCTCTGGAGGAGAGAGCATGCTCAGGGTGTTGCAAAGCTATTGTGCGGAGAGTTATAGAGCAAGTGCGGGCAGAGACAGAGCAATGGTCACAAATGCAAGATATGTTGGGAGAAGTAAGGGATGAAATGGAAGAACTGCAGGCTTCTAGAGACTTTTGGGAAGATCGAGCAATTGATTCTGATCATCAGATTCAATCGCTGCAATCAGATGTAAGTAGACCAACAGTTTGTCCTTCATTTGTCTGGTTTGGAGAGGGACAGAAATGGTTAGCAGCAAGTAGTTACGAAAATGTGTTGATTCACCAATATTTGATCTCTATGGTTTCTCTTTTGTGCATTTTTTTTGGGTAAAAGTTAAGTGCAATAGTTGAATTGTTAAAATTGACTTCTTTAGGTTCAAGCATGGAGTCAGAGAGCCCTCGCTTCTGAAGCCAAGGCAAATGAGTTACAAGCGCAGGTGTGTGTGCTTCATGCCGAACTGGAAAGGTGGAGGAAAGAAAGAGTTGCAGAAACAGCCGCAAACAGAAGTTCACCAACACCACTTTCTCAGGATACAAGCATTGAAAAGGAGAAGCGAGTACTAGTTTGTCGCTTGAAAAAAAAGCATTCAACCGATGATGATGGCTACAAGCAAAAGAAGGCATTTAGTGATGCAAGAAGAAGGTCCAAAGAAAGCACCATTGAACCTAATGTCACAAAACGCTCGCCATTGAGAGATATTGGGAATTCATTACCATTGGTGGGGCAGAATAGTAGAGCAGTTTTTCCATTGCATTAACCAAACCTTCAGCTATGGGAGGGCTTGGAAGTTTCTAAGGTAGATGAACCAGTTCTACAAGATGATGGTATCTTACAATAGAAAAACATGTAAGAGTGAGACTTATGGAAGACAAGGACTGTGGATTTTAGCATTAGCATAACAAGTCCATGTAGAGTTCATCGAAAATTATGAAGTTAAGAGTCCTAATTTGGTTCTTAATTCATGTCGTGTTCAAATTCGAGATGAGATTCTCTTTCTAACCTTACTCTGTCTAATTATGTCCAATTGAAAAAATGTTGTCATTTCTTCTTAAATTTTACAAACTCTGTTAATTTTCTAAAATTCGTGTCTTATAAGCCAAGCCGACCCTAGTCTTTGTCCTCCTCGTCTTCATGTTCATTCTCACAAACCAAAAATTTTCAGACATTCTCCTTCTTTTTAACACTAAGGAAGTCCAGATTCCTTCACTTTCACGGATCTTCAAATCCCTAGAAGACTGTTGCCAATTAGAACCCCTATCGCCGTCTCGTCTCTCTTCGCCCCCTTCCTACACATTGTAATACCTAGATTCTCGAATCTCAACCACGTCCAAGTGTGTGACTTTTACGAACGAGTCTATTATTGAGCTAATTTCCTCACAGATGAGTCCATTATTGAGTTAAACAACTTGGTGATGAATACATTATGTGATATGCCTTTTGTCATTATATCACAGAAGAAGGGATTAGAGAATGACAGAGAAAATGCAGGGATGTCTAGGGATAAAGAATATTGATTTAAACTTTGAAATTCCTAAATTGGAAATATTGTATGAAAAGGGACCAGGAATGGACGATGAAGTATTGACAGTAATTTCAAAAAAATGCCTTGGATTGATGCAACTAGACCTGGAGGGTTGCCTAAATGTGACAACAAAAGGTGTGACTCAGGCGGCACAAAACTGTAAACTGTAGGAGATTAAGAGATATAAGTTTGAAATGGTGTGATAATGCGAAAGTTGATATTATAAATTTCTTGGTGTTATCAAGCCCATCACCGAGAAAAATAGTCCCTCCATTTTCTCCATAACATAACCAAGTAACATTCTGCTTGTGATATGGATGTTTACACTGCCAAGGGTAGCTTCTAGAGCTTCGGAATATATTTGGCTGAATTCTTTAGGAAGTTTAATTGTAATCG
This sequence comes from Erythroxylum coriaceum, assembly GCA_026874005.2. Classification (NCBI taxonomy): domain Eukaryota; kingdom Viridiplantae; phylum Streptophyta; class Magnoliopsida; order Malpighiales; family Erythroxylaceae; genus Erythroxylum; species Erythroxylum coriaceum. The sequence continues at coordinate 2,322,120 of JANQAP020000258.1, forward strand.
CTTGAATTGATAATATAGTGTAGTTTTTTCCTTTCGCTTTTCAATATCATTTGTTGTCTCCACAAACTCGCTTTATATAAACGTGTATCCACTTTCATGAACAAGTGTCATTCCTCTTCATTCTTCCTAAGTTTGTTTGATCAATTTGATAGAATCTTTAAGGAATCTTTATGGTGTTCCCAAAAACTGACTCTCTATACAGTCACCACTATTGATCCAAAACCAATACAAAATTATCACCTTGAAGCTTTTAGAGGGATATTGTTGTGACTTAACTTGCATGAAGTCACGACCATGACTTGCTTGCATGGCTGTGCAAGTTAAGTCATGACCGTGAATTGCTTGCACGGCTGTGGATGCAAGGCGGTGTGATCAAGTTAGTTCGATGTGTGTAAGTTTGAATTAATTAACCTCGATAATCTGCAAGTGCACAGTTTGTTCGTGTAGTACCTAAGGTGTCAATCCTATGAGGAGGGATAATCTAATCCTAAAATCTAAGGCCAGAATAATTCATAAAATTCAAAATGTAACAGAACTAAAATAAGAATTCAATTCAATCAAGCAAATCAATTCAAGAATCAATCTCGAAAATATTAACAATTTAGCAATTGCAACACACACCCAAGAATCAACCTAAGGAATTACTAATTGAAAGAAAGAAAATTTTACCTATCTTTAACACCAACCTAATCGATTATAAATTACTGGATTATTAGTTTTAGATGATCCTAGGGTTGATTACTCTCTCTCGAGTTATAACCATTAACCCTAAATTATAAACCCTAATCAGATTATAGAAGTTGCAATTTCTCAATTAACAGCCTATCTAAAACCCTAATTAGATATGAAGTTGTCGAATAAACTATTGGAGACCTATGAAATATCTCTCTTTGCACAATTTACCGATTTGATTTTAATTCTTGTTCTATTAAATCACCTAACTCTCGTTAACCTAATTTAATTTTTTTCATTCGATTCACCCTCTCAGTTTATTATCGAATTATGCACGTCCAGAATTAAATCGCATTAAATCCAAATCGCACATAACAATCAGATTTCATTAAATCAAAGATAAAATCTCAAAGGTGAGTTTAGATCATCATCAACATCCAAAAATCCTATCATCAATTGTTATTCTAATTCTATACAATAATAAAACTGAAAAAACAGGAAATACGAAATAGAATAGACGACGGGAGGCAGCAACATCGAGAAACTCCTGATCCGGGAAGTACGACGAGTCTGCTTCTTCTCGTCTTCTCTCTTCCTTCTTCTCTTTCTCTATCTCTCGATAATTCACTCTAGGATTTCGCTCAAAAGTGGCTAATGCAAAAGCTCCTTATGCCTCTTTGTCTTATTTTTTAAATACCTTTTGTGTTCCAAGTAGCCCTAGGGTTTATAAGGTCCAAAAAGTCTGAAAAATCTCTCAAAACTTGACATTTTTTAAGTGTTTATGTGTCTGCTCGACGCAGGCTAGGACTATGGTCCTATAGGCCACTATTGTGGGCCACATTCGAGCCTTCTGTCACGATCGTGGCATATGACTAACTCCAGTGCTTCTGTCACGATTGTGGCCTATTGTGCCATGACCGTGGGCTGTTGTTTTGGCTCAAATGTCTCCGAAACTTCTCCATTCTTTGATGTTGACCCGAAAATACTAACAAATACATCAAGGTACCTCAAAAATATAATAATTAAGCTCAAAGACTAGTACTAAGCCATAAAATACCTAAAACTTAAATAATTAACAAACTAACACAATTATAACCTAAACACATACTAAACGATTAATTTAACAATTAAATGCATATCAAACTTAGCCCTAAAACACGATGGAATTCACACTTATCAACATCTCCATACTTAAATGTTTGCTTGTACTCAAGCAAACAAAACTTCAAACACATAAAATCACACAACACACAATATAGTAATGAGACAATGACTTCAACTTTATAAAATAAATTTAATTTTAAACACAATAATTTAACTTATATAAAATCATTAACATGCAAAATCTGCGTCTTGGGGCTTTGAACTAAATTTATATATTAATTTAGACTCAAGTGTTAAATTATTTACCCTGTTTTAATTGCACACACACATTAATAATTCTTTAGTCATTCAAACTCTATAACTACTCCTAAGTATGTTTTCATGAAAAATCAAGCTATTACAAGTTTGGTAGGTTTTTATTAGAAAACATACTTTTTTTAATTACTTTTTGGTGAACATGGACTTAGTCTTTTTACGCAGAGGCAAACATTGGTGATGAATGTCTATTCGGTTACTCAACTAAGTTATATTTTTTTATTAAGCTGCTTGGTTGGAACGTCATTACAGCCTGTTGATGTGAAGGCACACATTTATGATGCGTGTTGATCCGGTTATTCAGCTACATCACGTTCTCAACTGGCTAATAACTCTATTCATAACCCGAAGGCCAGCGGAATAGTAATTTATTTAAAATTAACAAACACAAAAAAAATTTTCATTACCTACCTTGTTGCTTTAGCTACTCGTTTCTATGAAAAAATACTAGCAAAGTTACTTAAGTTGAAAGACCTCAAATTATGAATGAATGCGACAATTTAGAGGGTGAAAAATTAACACTAAATCCTAATGAAGCTACATATTTAGCCAAAGAATCCAATTCACTAATTTTGCGAGCTAATGATTATTCACAATCTAATATACTATGTTCAAAATTTAATCAATTTCAATCCATTTAAGCCATTGACACATTGACACGATTCATAAAATGCAACCTAACATACTATCATATAATATGCAAAATTTACATTCAAAGTAAAACACATAAACTTCCCTACACTTGAACAACATATTATCCTCAATGTGAGAAGGGGACAAACAAACATATATGGGAAGGAGAGAAGCATAAATTAAAAATAAGCAAAAAGTAAAATAAAGACTAAATTTAAAAAGAAAAGGGTTAGAACAAAGCCTCATGGTGATGGAGGTGGGATTGTGTTGGGGTGGCAGTTGGACACCCTGAGCCTCGAAATAACGATGGATACGATGTATGTCTCGGCTCTCACGTCATTATTTTCGGGCCATCTCCTTCATTCTTTTAGAGTTCTTCGCAAGTGTATCTGTAATTACCTTGTGTTTGTGGAGATTGTATCAAACACTTTCTTCCAACCCGGTTCTTTTGTTTCTTCTTCCTCCTCGGACTCTTCACTAGTCGAGTCCTCTTCTATCTGTTGAGGCATCGCTGTACTCGAACTCACCTGACTAGTCCTAATCTTCACATGCGTCTTTTGGCTAATATCCTAGAGTTCCATGTTATGGGAATTAAGGATTTTAGCACGCCATAGATGATGATGATTTAGAAAATTTAAAGGTGGACAGTTAAACCACTACAGTCCACTTCATAATATTTAGCAATGGCAGAAACCTAGTACCCCATACTTAAATTGTTGCTCTTCTTACATAGAGTTGCAACAATAGCGTTCAGCACATGTGTGGAGGTGCACACTAGGATGCTGTGATCCATGCACCACAATAGGAAAAGTTCCTTTGTTGAGCAATTGTTGGTTTCTGATTTATCAAAAACTAATTGACATATGAATTTGTGAAATAACAAGTGCTCATGGGTTGTTATAATGTTATTGTCGGGGTTTTTAGTGTCAAATTACTCTAACCCAGTGAGCTTATTTCAATAGCGAGAAGCACAAAAATCATCGTGTTGATCAATAGTGGAAGACTCGGGGAACCCACAAATATCACACATAATTTTGATGTCTAACTCACAGTTTTGTCCCCTGTAACCTAAACCACATTCTTTTAGGGTTACTAGGTTCGTAATATAAGGAAGTCAAGAATTCTAGAGTGAGCTCCTAGTAGACAGGATACTGGAACTGTATGAACTTCGCCCACTAAATTCTTTTTGCTAAGTTCTCTACCCTATCCCGCAGTTCTAACCTATCAAGTGTATCAAAATCAAAATATTTCAGGACTACAATTTGTTTAGCGTTGAGGGATTGGAAACGAATACCTTCCTTCTCTGTATAAATTGAGAATGGTTCTCTGAAGTCTGCTGCCTTATTCCTTCTCCCTCATCCCAAGACTTGGTTTCACCCCGATGATTGATCATGCTTTATTGATTGCTTAATGCACGACATACTGACTTGCGAGTAGGTAGAAGTTGAAAGAGACTAGAAGTTAGGAATTTAGGTAAAGAGAAGTGAGAGTGCTTGGAGGTTCTAAACTTAGAGAGATAAAGTTAAAATGAAAGTTAGTAAAAAAGTGAAGAAATGAATATATAGGTGAATGGAGGGTAAAATGGTAAAAATTGAAATTGAAATTCACATGTCCCTTTTTTACCCTGCCGCAGGCCGTATTTTCCACCAATTTTTCTTCTTCTTTTGTTCTTCTCCACTTTTCCGAAATGACTTCTTAACTCTTTATAGCCCTTTCACCTCTCTTTTGCTTACTTCTTGATTATCTAATTAATGTCGAAGTCCTATACCTTCCCAATTTTATTTGGAAATGACATAACCTAACTACGAAACTCAACTATCTAAAAATCAAAGGAAATAACATCAAATTAATAGTCCATGGGATGCCTCCTATGCAGCACTTCTTTTAACATCGGTAGCTCAACGCTCTTCTTGTCCTCAATATGGTTCGAATGAATCGTGCAATGGTAGCGTCATCGATCTTACAATTTGCACATGAGCTACCATGCCCTGGATTCCACTCTCCCTTTGATTTTCCTTCCTTCACCTTCTTCTTCTCAATCGTTTCTTTCTAAATGCATTCCTAGGATCCTCACTATCTTCCCATTGTCCTCGAGGTTCGGTTTCCTTGATATTAGCTGGAGGTAAAGGAGAACTGTTGTCTTTCTTTGACACTTTGAAGGTTATTTGATGCTTGCTGACTCTTGAGTTAGTTCACCCCCATCAACGTCAATTATGGAGCGGGTAGTAGCCAAGAATGGTCATCTAAGGACTATAGGTGTTTCCATATCTTCTCCAATATCCAATATATGGAAGTCTGTAGGGAAGATAAATTTATCAATTTGTACTTGCACATCCTTAATAATCCCCTTTGGTCGATGAACTGTTCTATCCGTCGTCTTCACTAACATCTTTATAGGTTCTAACTCTCCTAACTTCAATATTTGACTGAAGGTATAAGGCATCATATTGATACTTGCTCCCAAATCTGCAAATTCCCTTTCTATTTTGACTCCATTGATAATGTAAGGAATGTAAAAATCCCCTAGGTCCTCTTTCTTCTGTGCTATGTTAGGGTTTTCTTACATTATACGCTCTTTAACCTTCTTCTTGTTTGATTCCTTTAGTGTGAGCTTCGTTTGTAAATGTTTCGTTATGTTTTCAACCTTGTTTAATTCAACCTCCCTAGAATTCCTCGTTGCCTTACTTGCAATTGACTTCTGCTGAGCTAGAATAGGGTAAGGAAATTTTGGTCGAGATTCCTTTATTGGCTCAATTATAAGCTCACTTGGAAGAAATTCTATAATTACTTGTCCTTATCCCTTAGCTCTGTCTTCATTCGCATATTCAAGTTTCTTTTCTTGGGTTTGAGTAATGGCCATGATCCATTCCTTTGGGTTAGACTCGATATTGCTTGGAAGGGTTCCTGTATTCTGAGTAGAAATTGCCTCTACTAGTTGACCTACTTGGACCTCTAGATTGTGTATTGAAGAGACGTAGTTCTTAGTTACTTGCTCGAATTTGCTTTCAAGCCTCCTATGTGCATCCTCCATGCCTCTAATTTTATCTAAAATCTTATCCAACTTGGATTCTATTGAGTTTAGTTTGTCTTGTTAGAAGCTTGGTTGTCCTTGAGGTCTGAACTGTCCTTTAACATTGTTCGTCCATAAGAAGTTAGGGTGATTCTTCCACCCGGGGTTGTATATGTTAGAGTAGGGATTGTTTCCCCTCCTCATCCATATTGAGCTCCTATACAATTCACTTACTCTGGATCGCTTTCCTTCATCAAGAAACATTCCACCGTACATGGTTCATTTGTCCATAGAGTTCACACTTAAGTTGCACGACTTTCACCAGAGCTGAGGATGAAGCCTTTATATTGTTGAGCTGTCGAGTTAGGTTGTCAATTTTAGCTTGCATCTCCGTCTTTTGATCAACAGCTACAATTCCTTTTTGTTCTCAGAATGTAGTGGTTTGTCTACCCCACTTGTTTGTACATAGGTAGCTATTATTCGCTATCTCTTCTATCAGCTCTTCTACTTCATCTACTGTCTTTCTCATCAGTGATTTTCGTGAAGCTGCGTCAATCGTGCCTCTCATATGTGGGGTTACTCCGTTGTAGAATGTTTGCAATAAGAATTCCTTGGGTAAGTTATGGTGTGGGCATTTCTGTTGCAAATCCTTGTATCGTTACCATGCTTCATAGATCGATTCCCCATCACTTTGCTTGAAGTTGGTAATCTCTTTGATAATCTTCGTGGTCTTGGTAAGGGGAAAATACTTATCTAAAAAGGCACAAACTAGTTGATCCCAATTGGTGACATTGGCTTGGTTAAGAGAATGATACTAAGCCTTTGCTCTATCTTTAAGGGTAAAAGGAAAGAGCCTAATTCTAACCTCATCTTCCGACATCTGATAGTACCAAAAGGTATAACATATTTCAAGGAAGTTCACTATATGTATGTTAGGATCTTCATTCGTTAGTCCATAAAATTGCACATTTTGTTGAAGCATGTTTAGGAGGGCTGGTTTGATTTTAAACGATGCTGCTTATATGGTTGGCCTAGCTACTCCTGGTTAGCTATATTAAACCATAGTTTTATGAAGTCCATAAGGGTCCATTGTTGACGTCTTTAGTTCGTTCCGTGGTCCAAATCTTGCTGAAATTCCTTGACCATTGCTGCTTTCATGATATCTTCTTCTTCTTCACGCCGAGCTTTCCTAATGGATCATTTTAGTCAAGTGATGTCTAAATCTAAGGTTTCAGCTGCACGACTCGAACTTCTCATGACTCTTATGTTCATGCAAGAGCACGATTTGAAAAATAGAGAGAAATAATGAAAACAAAAATTAAAAACTAACTAAACGCCTTAAACTATAGAATTATACTACTTTTTTTAAACACAAAATTTTGCCTACTTTATTGCTTTAGCTAATCATTCTCATAAAAATGTACTAATAATCCCACTTAGTTGATTGGCCTAAAATTATAAATGAGTATGACAAATTCCTAAGGTGAATGGACTAACATTGTATCCTAATTAACCAGCATATTTAGCCCTAAGTAACTCAGTTCACTAATTTCACAAGCTAATAAATCTTCACAACCTAAAAGACTATGTTTAAGGCTAAATTTGTTCTGTTAAGTCCTATCCATAAACGTATTTACCCAATTCACATCATGCAACCTAAACAAACTATCATACAATAAGCAAAATTCACACTCAAGATAAAAATACACAACCCTTCCCACACTTGAACAACATATTGTCCTCAATGTGAAAAGAGTATACAAACACACTAGGGAAAACAAAACAAAATATATGAAAAACATTGTCGCAGTCGCGATCGCGACGCGTCACGATCGCAACTCCGAAGGTGATACGCGGGAGACGCCTTCCGAACATATGTTGGTTTTTTGATGATATCTTGAGTTGTAGATGTCCAAATGAGGTGATTCTTGATTCAAATTAAACTAGAGACATAATTCTACAACTTTCTTGAAGAAGT